>MU226909.1:3542393-3552810 GCA_018584345.1 Thuja plicata
ACATTCACAATGCTTCCAAACAAATTGGCTTAAGTATGTTTACAATAATTTTTAATACATAACTACTAACTTCTTACAATAGGTGATTAGCCTTTACAAAACAAAAGATCACACGCTAATCCAAAAACTGAAGTCGGCTTCATGCTCTATTTTCTAAACTGCAGGTGCACTTAATCTTTCTCTAATATTTGCGTACTGTCATTCTGTACCATGCATGTATAGGTTAATCATAACAAGATATCATAGATCTTATGTATGAATGTCCATATCCTAATTTGATCATACACACATGCGCTGGTGCTCTGATCAACTGCATATCTATGTTATGCTCTGTCTCCTATACTTAGCCATTTTTGTCTTCCAAGTTTACTTTAAAAAGTTCATTTGACTTTGTTTCCATAATGAAAACACAAAATAAGTCATATACACTTTGATTGTCAACTTGAAAACAATCTCCACCTTTGTCATTAATGGAAACAAAGGAATGTGGCCAAGTTGTTTTAGACTTTGTTTTAACAGCAAAAAAAGATTTACATCATAACTTTGGTTATATAACATATTCCTTATAGACATACATTACTCCCCCTTTGAAATTAATGGCAAAGGTGTCAAAATTGTAAGTCTCTAGATACTTACACCATGTATACATCTGGATAAGAAATCTAAAGATTCTTGATCTCTTGCTCCCAGAATGCCTTCACTGCATCAACTGTCTAAAGATGGGAGCATAAGGCATATCTAAGATTCTCTATCTTTGCTAGATCCATGCTAGGTCCTTGATCATAGGTTGAAATGGTTGCATTTGTCTGTTTGATGTTCTCGTTCAAAACTACTAAGGAGGGCGCAAGTGCATTTCTCAGTTGAGTCTATCTGATCCTTATCTTACTCATCTCCATTTTAGCTTTTTCAATTTTGTCTATCTTCCCTTGATAGATATTGTTGCAGATGATGATGTCTTGGGATGATGTTTAAACTAATTGCATTATGTTATCAACCAAGATATTTGCCTCCTCTATCCTCTTGATGTGCTCAGAGGTAAGTTTTACTTTGTCTATGCAGTTTTCTATTACCTTCCTACCTTTTGATGCCAACTCTTTTAGAATTTTCTGACCAATCTTTAATGAATTGAGATCTAAAGAAAATTTCTTTACCAATTCATTCAATCTTCCTTTCTTGTACTCATCTTCTGCAATTTTAGTAGCAGAGTCTACTAAACTTGTGAAATGTGATTTTAAGCATGTAAAGATGTTGTCAACATTATCAACTAACTGAATCTTAGCCACTTTCTTATTTGCTGGCACTATGTCATTCAAAATGTTCATTGTCTCCAGAAAGAGAGGGTTTCTCATGACTTGTTTCTCTTTGGCTTTCTCCATGGCTAGCACACTGATCTTAATCAAATCATCTTCTTCCCAAGCATCTAGATTTTCTGAATCAAGTGTCAATCTTGACAACAATGATGGTTTGATGGATGGAGTATGTATTACATTTTGAATAGTATCCACAAATTCACTTTACATAGGGATCTCTATGACTTGTGCTTCATTAGTTTGATTGTCTTCCCCATTATTCAAATATTTTGAGTCTTTGTTTGGAGCTTCATCTTGTTGTAAGGAGGTGTTATCAGTGCATACCTTATCTATCTCTTCAGTGCTTACAAATGCTTTTTCAACTTTGTCCATATCATTTTCAGAAGTGGTCATGGATATATTAACATCATCAATCACAATAGTCTCTTAAAAATCTTTGGTTGTATCATAAGCTATTAAAATAGTGGGTGATGAATCCTGTGGACCCATCATAGGTGCACTTTGAATCAGTGGTTCTTTATCCTGTTTGGGAGGGACTGGAGTCACCTTTTCTATAGGTGTCATTGATGGATACATGTGTCTATCCAGAAATACCCGCTCAAATTCTTTCTGAGTCTCTTCACCAACCATTTCATATTCTTTCTTCATGATATGGAGAAGTCCTATTTTGGTTATGAGGTGAGGCTTTAGTAAATCCAACATAATGGCTTTCTCATCATGTGAGCAAATAGGGAGAAGACTGTCTAATGTTTCTTTTCTTATCCTCATGTCCTCTTCAAATTCTTTCCTTTTTAATACGTCAAGTATGTTCCATACTTTATATGGTATAACCATTTTGAGTTCCAATACTATCCTCCTAAACTTGATCTTGTGAGAGATAATCATAAAGTGAATTTATGATTTGTCTATCTCTTGGTACTTTCCATATACATTTTTGATATATTTGAGTCTTCCATCATTACTAATTCTATTCTTTAGGACTGTTAGACTAGGTTTGAATCCTACCTCAGGAGGGTCTTGAGTGTTCTTTACCTTGCTCCTTGTGGTCCTTGAGGATGGGTGACTTGTAGGAACTTGCTTCTTCCTTCTAGTCATCTTACTGGGTATAGAAGGTGGAGAGAATTCTAGGTCAATGGTAATTGATGGTGCAGATGTACCTTCATCAGATTTCTTCTTCTTCCTTTTAGGCATATCATCAGACTTTTCCATTTTCACTTCTCTAGGAGTTTTCTCAAGTTCTTTAGCAATCTTAGCTTCCCTAGCTTTTTCCAGGTCTTCTTGTGTAACCCCATGAACTTTTAGGATATTTGAAGTAATCCTTGATGCCTTCCTTTTGTTGTCAGCATTGTATAAGACATAATCAACTTGATTTGTCTTCTCTCTGAAATTACCCCATCTAGGTTCATTACAACCCTTGGGCACAGATAGGATAACTTGTACATACCCTTCCAAAACCTGTTATTCAAATTCATATCCAAGTCGATGAATCCATTTTGTTCTTGGTTCAACTGCCTCCATGCATGTGCAGTCAGTCTCCGCCATAAAGAATATGGTGTATTTGTACTTATCAACTATCTTCTCCAGTATCCTGAATCTTTTCTACATCTTGATCCAGAATGTTATTATATCCATATCCATAAAATATTTCACGCTGCTTTCTGATGTAGCCTTTAGTGATATCTGAGACATAGTGGGTTTGCTCCTGTCTAGGTAAATATTGGAAACTTTACCTACAATGTGAAAGTAGAGATAGATGATCAAAGAGCCAAATCTGAATATTTTTCTCTTGTCATGCTTGACAGCCCTAATGTTTTCAATTAGTTGTGCACATAATATTTCACATAGATTGTATTGTGTATTATCCTTCACCATTTTTATGGCTGCCAAGATAGTTGTTGCAGATACACTATTCAGTCTGCTTGCGTGCTAGAACTTATAACTTAGGATCATAGTGACCAATTTGATGTCATCTGCCTCAATGGGATCAACAGTCATTCCACGCCTATCACTCCTGGATAAGCATGCTTGTTTAATCTGATTCTTAGCATCCTTACCAGTGGGAAGAACTGGTCTAGTCTGAGGAAGTCCAGTCATGTTATAAATTAGGTCTGCAATAATGTAGACAAGAACTTAACCAATCTAATATAGGTCATCATGTACCCTGATTAGTAGGATTTTAACTCATTCTAGCTCATAGAACTCATGCGTGTCAGAATACTCAAAAATAGGGTTATCAGTGAGATGCATATATTCATCTTTGAATGACTAATCAGGTTTCATCATTGAATCCATAAGAGTAGCAATGTTGTTTTCACCAACTATTTCCTTCTTGCAATATATATATATGTGCGAATGTCTTCTACATGCACAAATCCTAGAGGATTCTTATAAAATGCTCCTTCAACATCATCTAATATGGATTTTAATGGATGCTTCTTGAACAAGAATCTCTTCCTTTCAAAAATTTCTAATACAATAGGGGTTTCCATACTTGCTACTTTATTAAATAGGGTTTCATGGAGATTCTAAATTGATGCGACTGCTAGGGTTCCATTTCAATCTTTAATCCGTTCACAAACCAACCAATTCCTTAATTTATAGTGCTTTGATGCTCAATGCTCATGTGCTCTCTGAATTCTCAATCTCAAATGCAAAGTGAGGGTTAAAGATCTTTTACCAACTTAGATAAAGGATTATTGCATTTAATGTTCGTTGCCATAAAGAGGTTTACATAGAGAATTTGAATCTTTTCTTCTATCCAAGTTTAGACTATGCATATATGCATACATCCTCATTTAGTCACCAAATATATGAATTCATAGGTGCATACTCAGAAGTAAGTATACCAGCCATGTAGGGGTTCAGAGCTAGAATAGCTCCCCCTAAGACCATGAGAGTCAACTAACCAGAAGTAGAAGGTGCATCCACTGTGGACGCATCTACTACCTTGTTTTCTTCATTATCCTTCTTTACTTAAACCCAAATTTTATCTAAATCAGCTTTCGCTTGTACAAAATTCACTTCTCTTGATTCTTCAAATGGTGACTTTTTAGGATTCTCTTGTATTTGTGCTTTTGACATGCAAAACCTTGAGATATGTCCAGCTTTTCCACATGAGTGACAAATGATAGGAGGTCTAATATTATTATTCATCAAGATACACTGCTTGGCTGTGTGTCCATTGTAATTACATATCTGACATGTAATGTTCTAAAGGTTTCTTTGAGGTTGATTTCTCTTATTATATTGAGTTATATTTCTTTGGTTCTATTGTGACTAATTTCTTTGACTTCTTCTTCCATGAATATCCCTGTGACCAAACTTATTACTGTAGTAACAATAACCATTAAAATGTCTTACCTCTTTACAATCTCTTGCCAAGTGTCCATCCTTGTTACAAGCATAACAAGTTCTATTAACTTGCTTGACTTTATCTTTAGGTGGTTCTATTTTAGCCTCTACAAGATTCTCAGTTTTATTTTCTTCAGTGGATGTCTCTTGTGCTTTCTTTCTTTCTTTCTTGCATTTAATTGATTCCAATTTGAGCTACACTGTATCTAACGCCAGTGGTGTCACCTTTTAACTTTTGTGCATACAGTTGTTATTAAATTAGATCAAAACTTATGTGTAGTTTATCAATCTTGTCTTTTTCTTCTGTTAGTTCAGATTCTACCTTTTTCTTGATGTTTTCCAATTCCAAGATTTTCATGTTCGCTTGCATAAGTTCATCATCTAATTGTTTATTCTCTTTGGTCTTTTCTTCAATAGCTGTTAGGATATCTGTAAGTTGTTCATCAAGATCTTCAATCTTATCTTTAAAATATATGTTATCTTCATTTACATTCTTAAAAATTTTACCCAAATCATTTGTAGAGCAATCTTTCAAATCTTTTCTTAACTTTTTGATAAGCAATTGTGAGCCATCAACTTTTAGTTTAAGTTTCTTATTTTCTTTTTCAGATTTGTCAAGATCTTCAAGGGCTGCTTCAAGATTTTTTTTTAGATGTTTCACTTCTGCTGAATCCATGATCTCCTCAAGTGGTTAATCTTCTTTACAGAGGACTAGAGCTCTGATACCAATTGTTGGAAACACTGAGAGGGGGGGGGGGGGNAGTGGTTAATCTTCTTTACAGAGGACTAGAGCTCTGATACCAATTGTTGGAAACACTGAGAGGGGGGGGGGGTGAATCAGTGTTTAACTAATTATTATATTCAACAATTTGAAACTCAATTAAATAGATAACACATGAAGCATGATATAAAAATACATAATACCAGATTTTTTTACAGGGAAACCTTGATCAGAGGAAAATCATGGTGGGAATTAGTACCCACAAATGATTGTACTAGTATAATGAATTTTTTAAGGTTCTTTTTCCCTGTTAGAAGCAGTCTTTACAATGCAAGTACAATGACATTGTTAGGAGTCTTTACAATAACCCTGTTAGGGGTGAGGACTCACTCTCCAAGAGCTCACTACTCAATAAGATGAAGGCTACAACCTCCTTGATAACAGATATACACTATATCCAAAAGTGAATTGTTGTATGTGACATAATTGTCTAATCAGTTTCGGTTATGTGCTAATTCTCTTATTCTCTTAAAGAGCTCTATCTCATTCTAACATCTCAGACTATTCTTATATATCTCTTCTTTTCATATTTCTTTGACACTTTCCAACATAACTTTACATGTCATTTATATATATGTTCATGCCTGAATAGACATGACCTAAAATAAGACCTTAGTTGGCCCAAAAACAACATTCACAATGCTTCCAAACAAATTGGCTTAAGCGTGTTTACAATAATGTTTAATACATAACTACTAACTTATTACAATAGGTGCTTAGCCTTTACAAAACAAAAGATTGCACGCTAATCCAAAAACTGAAGTCGGCTTCATACTTTATTTTCTGAACTGTAGGTGCACTTAATCTTTCTGTAACATTTCCATACTATCATTCTGTATAATACATGTATAGGGTAAACATAAAAACATATCATAGATCTTATGTATGAATGTGCATATCCTGATTTGATCGTACGCACATGTGCTAGTGCTCTGATCAACTGCATACCTCTGTTGCCTTTGTTGCCATAATTAAAACACAAAATAAGTCATATACACTCTGATTGTCAACTTTCCAACAAGAATTACAATTACATAATGTCTGAAATGAAAGTTGGGAAAGAGTCAACAAGGTTGGAATATGTAGAGGAGATACATGCTGCAATGTTTATGGAGAATTTTCATAAATTAATACAACCATATATGTGTCATGTTTTTTTTTCTAAATGACAAGTAGGATAGTTCCAAATACTAAGAGAGACTTTTCATGTTGGAACAATTTTATTGGTTGTTGACTTTGCAGAAAACTACTCTTTTGTTTCTCAAAAACAACTTCAAGCAAAATACTACTATATAGAGCAAGTCACTATCATGGTACGTGTTTCTTATCAACATGCACAATTAGATTTGGATGGTTTTGAAAGTACATATCAAACATGGGTCATAAAGAAAGAATATCACTTTTACATTAGTGATGATAAAGAGCATGACATACATTTTGTTGAGCATTGCTTTAAAACATTTTTTATATATTTGGAAAACAAAGGCATCAAAATTGAAAAGCATTTTTTTTGGTTATATGGATGTGCAACACAATTTAAATCAGCAAGGACATTTTATGCACTATGTATATATCATCGATACCAAAAGATACCACATCTTTGGAGTTTCTTTGAGAGTGGAGATGGAAATGGAGAGCATGATGGTGCAGGAGCCTATATCAAATGTGCTTTAAGAAAGCATCCGTAGGACTATCAGGGATATCATATAAATAATTCTCATGATCTAGTTGAGTGGTGAAAGACACATTTTGAGGTTCCAACTCAGGATCACACAACCTCATGTTTTGATCGAGTCATACCATTAAGAGTATTATACGATATATCAGGTATAAATGCAACATCACTTGTTTTGATGTTTAAATTAATGTATGTGCTTTAAATTTATTTGAGTTGAATTGAAGAACATGATATATATATATATATATATATATGTGTGTGTGTGTGTGTGTGTGTGTGTGTGTGATTTTAAGTTATCTTAAATTTTTACATGTATGTGTCTTGTTCAGGTGTTGATAGAAGATCAATCCATGGATGCAAGAGGGTAGAAAAAACAAGATCCCTGCATTCAGTTATGAGTATAGATAGTAATATGTGGTCATTTTACACTAGAGATTACTCATGTTTTTTTTATGAATGCATTTCTGAAAAATATGGTGAATGTATCAACCAAAAATGCGGATATGTTAATGAATGGAATTTGGTTCCACTAGATTTTACTAATACAAATGATGAATTTGAGGATGAAAGCTTAGAATGAAACAAGTGATGAAATTATGTTTCCACTAGGTTAGTAATGTAAATGTTTGTGTTTAATCTATTACAATTGAGGTTTAACTTACTATTTAATTATGTGTTTATGGTTAATTTCACACACACACACACACACACACACACACACATGTTGTTGAACTTGTATGTGCAGGTTCAGTTGTTGTGCAAGGAACATATTTTAAGCAAACCAAAATATTAAAATATGGGATTTATTTTATTAATTATCAACCTAACAACAAGGTTTATCAGTATAGCCATCTTGCAATTGTCATTGTCCTATCTCCTGATCCAGTGAAAGGATGTGGGGTTCGTAAGTGGAGACTTGATATTGATGACCATGAGAGAATATTGAATGTTATCCAAGAGAAAGCTGAACCACTTGATGTGGTCTAAAACACGCTTGAAATATCAAGATATGTGTACTAAATTTGTCATGGGAGAGACCGGAGGTTTTCTTAGCTCCATTCTTTCCTACCGGTGCCCATGTAGTGAATGGAGCAATTTTTTAAAATTTATTAATATATATCAAAAATGTCTTCAAGATGTGTATTTACATTAAAGTTTTATCTAGTGAATTAATTCTAGGTCATGTGGATACTTATTTAGTTGGAATATGAATGTGCAGATTGAATGCATGTTATGTAATTACTTAATTCTAAGATATAATTTAATTTTAGCAAGCTATTTAATTGTACATGTTTTTACATAAAACATAGAGATCAATGGACTATAAGCTCATGATACATGCGTCAATATTGTCAAACATAAATTTCAAAGTGTACAATACATATGTTAATCAACTCTTGAGTAGATATAAATGAAATAATATACACATGTACACATTTTCCATATTTTATGTTCCAAACATCAAGATCACTAGATCACATACACATATATAACACATACATACACAAGTTTAAGATCATTAAATCATAGATTGAAAGTACGTGTAAATAGGATATGTGTACACATACAATATAGAGCACAAAAGTATATCTATGAAAGTATATAACATGCACACATGTACATATAAAGCACGAAAGTATATAACACATGTATAGACATGAAACATCAATCATCTAGATCAATTATGTAAAGATCAATCATGGATCAAGTACATGTAAACATAAAACATAGAGATGAATGTACTGTAAGCTCATGAAACATGTGTCAATCATGTCAACCATAAATCAAAGTGTACAATACATATGTCAATCGACTCTAGAGTAGATATAAATGAAATAATATAACATCAAAAATATGTATGTATGTAATATGTCTAGATCATATACGAAAGTGCCTAAGAATAATCATTGTGTGTGTGTAGATGGTGGCACCTGATAGTACTCAAATTCCCTAGCCTTGATCCTATCAACCAATATATAAAGATTATGTTGTTTCAAGTACAAGCTCATCTTTGCATCTGCAACATGCATAGACTACACATGTCTCTTTAATGATGAATGCAAGGAACTAATCAAATGAGATGGCATGGAATCTGTATCATCATGTATCAACAAATCTAGGTAACTTGTAGTGGCCATGTTGAGGTCAACATCCTCAAGCCCAACATTAGAGAACTGGTGCCCTACACTGACTGAAGGGTCTATACGATGTGCCTCTCCCTCTGCAGCAATAGAGTGGTTAGTGGGTGGATCCTCACGAGCACTACCACTATGGCCATGCTCTAGGTAAGAATGAGGTGGCTGGGCAAATCTGACAGTACCCACACAAGCTCAAACACTTTATATGGGGATATCATGCTTTTCTTCTATAAATGCATAAGCATCCAACATATCCTCAACCAAGCTAGACACTGTGACCCATGTTGTCTCTCCTATATGTCCCTCTAGGCTAGACTGTGAAGGGATCCCCACTGCAATATACATGTCATGTGTGGCCCCGCTAGTGGATGCTCCAACTGACGATCTGGAGTGTCATCGAGACACCAAGTAGTGACAAACTTGATCGCTCGATATGGATTCAACAACTTCTACAATATCCCCCACACTATCAATCACACCTCGAAGCTGAGTGCTACAAAGAACATCATCTACAAGAGGATTCAATGCAGGAGCTATCACAGGTGCCCTCTAACCACCTATGACCCTGTGTACTGGCCTCTCCCAATCTGCTCAATGATAAGCATCTCTATCAGCAAGTTTGCCACGCTCTTATCCTAGATGTCCTTGAAAATCAATGAATTAGCTTCCATCCCTAAATGAACCTCAGCATAAATTTGTTATGCAAAGTACGATGGAATCTAGTCATTATTTGGATAACAACAATGAGAAGCTAGAAATTGTGGGTATATCAATGCAGATATGGCAGGATCCTGACACCTCGTAACCTGATATCCCTTCACATATTGTAACTTTGCATAAGATGGAAAAAATTTCCTTTTTAGGGTCTCTTTAGGCACTAAATCATGTACCTCCTTGAGAGAAAGACTAGATACAAACTCTTGTCTCTTCCTCTCAGGTATGGCCTTATAACATCTCGGCCATAGGGAGTGGTACCATGAAGGTCATCCTGAATAGTAATCAAGCTATGAAGTATAGATTGACATGTGTTCGTATAAACAGTAGATCTAGTTGGATTATTAATGGAATCTTGCAACCTTTGAATTTCTCTGTTAGTGCGTACAAATAGTTCCTCAGGGGTAATCGGTGCATGTGTCATTTGTGATGTGTGTATATATAT
>MU226909.1:3574076-3590124 GCA_018584345.1 Thuja plicata
TTTTCTCCTATATTTTTATACCTAGTCTTGATAACTTATAGTTTCAATATTGATTGTATCCTCCTTTTGAGATGCAGTTAGCATTAGGGGATTCTGCTTACTCCGCTTGCCCTTTTAGAGAATGATTACGGTGCTGAACTATTCATGTTATTAGTTGGATTTTCCATCATTATTATATGCATTTGCTTGTGGCATATAATTTCTTGACACTCGTTCCCTTGATCGTGCTCACCCTTGCATGTGAATCACCTTCTTAACTCTTCCAGCTATCGGTGGAGCTTACTAGATCTTTCTAGAGTCACCAGTCTATACCTATATAGAGGTCTCTCTATATGGCTAACCGTTCTTTTAAGGACCTTAATAGTATTATAAGTTGTTAATGCTAGAATTAATCTAGGTTCATTATTTGTAGTAATGATGTAGATGTGGGTGGCTTGCTATTTTAATGGTTATTTCTGGTTCTCTTTCATTAGGTCCTCTACTAATGATTAACTGCATAATGATATCTAGATTATTACTTGTAGTTTTAATTTATTTATTTAGTAAGATTAGGTAGATGTCACTAATGTTTATAAATAAGATTACATGTATTTTTGTATTTTTATCTTACCATTATGTATCCCACTCCTTTATAGTCTATTTAGGATGAATATTTATGCTCTAAATCGCTAACCATGATTTTTAATGAGGTACTCTCGGAACAAGGTCTCACTGCCTAAGGTAAATTCATTCTTAAAGTTGATAAGTTGACCATTGGTTATCGAGGAAACTGTTATGCATTTAAGGAGGAAGGACTCAACTCGGCATCAAGTATAAGCTCCCTTTGAAGTTATAGGACCGCAGAATGATATCTCAAAATGTGATCAAAATTGTAACTATCATGGTCATTAAAATTTGTAAATTGTAAATTGTTAATTTTTTCGGTAGTGGGTATGCCCATGGACCTATGTATTTATGAAATCTCGACAAAGCTTGAGTCGTGGGAATGCCCACGTATATTTCTATATCAGGTATAGGCCTTTTGTCCCGGGCAAGGCTGGAGGTTTTCTCAACCCCACTCTTTCCTACCAGCACCCGCAGCGAGTGGGGTTATACTGTAAAAATTATTTTTAATATTAATAAAATTCTGGCTTCGGCCTTTTACCGATCAAAAATAAATAAATAAATTTACAAATAATTAAACAAATTTATAGATAAAAAAAAATTATAGATATTTAGTTTTAATATTTATTTTAAAATATTTGATGATAGGTTAAAATGTCTTTCATCAATGGTTTAACAATTTATTCTATGCAAGTTTGAAAATCTAACAAATGTTTTTTGACATTATATCTATTACTGTTAAGTAATATTTTAATATAGTACATGAAAATGAGCAAATAACTATAAAGAATTCTCAAAACCATCTAGATGCTTAAAACATGAACTTTTACTATTAAACTAGTGTCTTTTAGTAGTAATATTCTCATCCTCAAAGATGACCGCATAACGAGTCAGAGGCCTCCTTGCTCGAAGGTCTTGTGTTTGAATCTTGCAGTAGGCACATTGCTAACATTGGCCAAAATTGAATCTCCCCTAGTACACGCCAATTGAGTGTGCTCTCTTTGCACCACTATTGTTATAGTTTTCCAAATCATTGCAAAGGATCCCCCTACATACTTCTGCAGGATGATTGGGTATCATTTCCATCATGGACAGGGATACTTTGCCCGTTCGGTAGCTTGAATTTGCCTGGAATTCGCATTATCTAATTTTGGGTTTTGTTTCTTCCATGTTTGTGTCCACCCAAAAACACTGGAATTGGAATTTTTAAATTCAAAATTTTCCCCAAAATGGGCATATGCATCTTCCACCCAAATAGGTGGAATTGGAATTTTGAATTCCAATTCCAACTTTTATAAAACCAAATTTAATATCTTGTCGGATCTGTGACTTCTCCAAACCTTCATTATGAAACACATTGGTATATTGTCTTGCTATATACACACACATGTGTGTGTATATACATACATATGTCTATATATACACACATATATATACACATGTGTGTATATACATTTGTATATATATATATATACACACACACATGTGTGTATATATATATATCTGTGTGTGTGTGTGTGTAATATATGTTTATATATATGTGTGTGTATATACAAACAAGTGTGTATATACATACACATGTCTATATATATATTTAAATAAATTAAGAAATTAAAAATTAAAAATCAATATGTATCCTCTCAGTTATCTTTCAGATAAACCACACGGGTCCAGCCCATATTCCAAAAACTATTTTCAGGATAAGCATCTTCTAGAATTGACTATATATAGTATTTGGTATTTTAGCACCCAAACGGGCCCTGTAGGGATGGTTTCACAAGTCAATGGCAGTAACGATGGTGCTTGGTACATGACTCTTGGTTGTTGGCAATAACTTGATCTCTAGCATGAGACACAAGGAATGACACATCATGGAAATGTGAGGTGATACGTGGTGGTGTTCATTGTCATGGTGGTGGTCATGGTCATGGTCATTATCTTGGAAACACAAAAAAAAGATACTAAGCAATAGGGTACTTCTTATTAGCTATCATGATTTGATTATTTTATTTCTTGACTATTAGTAATTAATTATTAGTAAAAAGTAAAAAAAAAAGTCAATGGTGTGGAAAGTGATTCTGACTATACAGTAGTGGCATCATAAATGTATTTCAAATTAAAATTAGTGGCACACATACATGTTGTAACATATTTTCAATCTCTCACATATTATGTTATTTTTGTAATTCCATATATCTTTTTTTGGTTATCTTTAATATGACATATAAATTTATTAAATACAAAAAAGTGTATGTAATAAGTACTATATTTTTTAATAAAAATTTGATATAATAAAAAATAAATTGATTGAGTGAGAGATTGTTTATATGCATTTTGTTACATCAACCATCAACACAAAAATAAATGCATTCTCTTAAATAGTGATAAATCTATTTGAAGATTTGATATGTTTTAAATAAATATACCTTATAATTTTCCTATACTTAAATCATGTTTGTCCATTTCAACTATGAAAAGAATTAATGATCATTACTCATAATTAGAGTTGAAGGAAATAAAGAAGCATTACATTTACACTTTACAAATAATTATAAAGGAGGAAAATCAAACCACTAGGAAGGGTGGTTAGATGTCTTGAGGATTTAAAATTCAAGTATCAACTATGAGAAAATCTTTGGGGTGCTCTACACTCTAAGTTGACTAAGTAGAAAGTATTTTTTTGAGTGACTGTTGTAGACTAAAAGATAAAAAATATTTAGAATATGAAAGATGAAATCATAGGTTATGAAACCATCCCAAAAAATTTTGATAGTTCTTTACCAAGGACTTGTGTGTGGATCTAGAATGAGAGAGACAATGATTTGAAAAAAGCTTGATATGTGAATTAAATAAGAGAGCTCTTTAAATGAGATCTAAAAATAGAAGATAAAAGGAATTGGGATTCATCTCAATGTTAGTGCGAGATAATAGCGGTGTTACTGTTGGCAAGTGTTAATTTTAGTGCGAGGTAATAGCGGTGTTTTTGATTATAGGGAAAAATAGGTTTTGAACAGGGACCCAAAACCCCTTACAAGCTAGAATAAAAGTTTAAACATTGAAGCGCTCCAAAAAGAGACAGGACTGGAAACTAGTACGCTAAAGCCAAAACTAACAACAAAATACTGGGAGAAAAACTAGAAGCTAGAGACCAGCAAAAAAATAGACCACCAGAACCAGAAACCAGAGCCCTAGACAAGCTCCTTGCAAGCCTCGTTGGCCTCCTACTTTGCTTCAGATATCTTCTTTATCACTGCATTGAACTCTGAGAGTTCCTGGATCCTATCATGAATTTTCTTCCTTCTTTCTAATCTAGTGCATTTTTTGGGGCCATCATCTTCTAGGTTCTCAGTGATATCCTCTAGTTTTTTACTGGGGGATCCAGTATCCATCTCAACCTTAATGGTCAGGAAATAATCCATGGCTGAACCCCTGAATTTGTTGTAGTCTTGCATGTGATTTTTCATGGTATTCTCCATGGTTTCCATTCTAGCTTGTAATTGCTGCACATTTTTATTTTCATCATTAGTAACCTTGTCCACCATAGTTTTAGGGTCAGACTCCAATAGAGTCTGCAGAGAGTCCATCTTAGCAGCAATAGAATGGTGCTTAAGGTTTAAATTCTTGATCTCCTAGAACACCCATTTAATAAACCAGAAGGAGTACATGGAAGAATCTTTGGCCATTTGGAGAACCCCAAAGGGGGATCGATCTTATCATCCATGTCTTCCCTTAGTAATTGAACATTCCTTTCCTGCAAGTCCGCCATTTTGATGAAAGGGATGTTTTGAGAACTACCAGGGGCATTGTCCATCTCCCTCTCTGGTAAAGTCAACTCCTTGGTAGGGGAAGTATTTTCCACCTCCATCACATCCTTTTGAGTGTCCTGACCACCATCCATAACTACTTCAAGTTTCAAAGATATAGGCACGTCGTGGTCATCCAAACTATCATACTCAACCAGAATTGGCACTTTCTGACCTCCCACATCCTCCTTCTTCTTCTTATCTTCTTTTCTCTTCCTGCTACCCAAGTTTTTCCCCTTGTCCATAGAGCCCGTAACGTCATCATCCGTGTTGTCATTCTCCTCTGAAGTCAAATTTGAGATCAAGGAAGAAGAGTAACTATCTTCCTCAGTGGAATCAGCCATATTATCATAGCCTTCCACACTGTCAGCTGAGATGTCCATATCCATTATAGTCTCCTTATCCTTATTTAATTTTTTACCAGTCAAACTCTTATCTTTCACATTCACATCCCTAATTGTCTTTTTACCCGAACCAGATTTAGATGGGGTTATGACAGGGCTAACACTAGCCATCTTATTTATGTGTTCAACAATTAAGAGAATCAACCCTTCATGAAGAATGGGTTTCTTCTCCTTCTTCTTGTGTTGGGAAATTCTTAAACAAAGAGATTGCAAAATGTAGAAATGCAAGGACACCCTAATTTATGCCAAAAATGAAAAAGAAAAACAAAGTGGTAAGAATGGGCTCTTTTAAACCTACCGTCCAAGGTTACATACTCCATAACCTCCATCATAATAGTAGCCTAGATTTCTTTGAATGATGACACATCATAGCACCCTCCAGACTCTTTCACAAGGATTTTTTTATCCTCCTTACTCCTAGGAAAGCACCGAATGGCCTTTTGTGAAACCTTACTATCCTGGAAAAATGTGATGCCCTTCGTGCTAAGCCAAGAAATATTAGCAATGAAATCCTCTCTGATTTTTACAGTGATGCCCGCTATAGTAATAGCCCCATCTTTCCAGGAATGAACAAATAATTTGGTAGAACTATCTTTCGCCCCATGCAATCTTTCCATGTAGGTGGGAAGATCCCCCTTCTCAAGAATTTCCCAAGCTTCTGACATTTTTCTCCATTTGACACAGTCCTTTAGCTCTTTGCAGTTAAACCCACCTCCCATGACATCACAGCTCACAAAGACAGTAAAAATCACAGAGAGAAGCCAACTATTATGATAACTGGTAACATTGAAATTAACAAGGGTTAACTTGTGTCTATAATTAGAGTTCTTGGGAAAGACACCAATTTTCATCCTCATTTTCCTCTGATTTTTTGAAATGTGTCTAATCATCATAGCTTCTCCAGATATGCCCAATCAACCCTCTTGCTTCAGGATCTGTCAAAGGCCAACTTGGCTTTGATATCGATGGTCAGATTTTTATAATCGTGCCAAATCACGATGTCCTTGGCTTTAACTACAAAATTGGCCAACTCATCCACTGTACCATATGCTTCCCTATAGGGATGAGAAATAATGACTTGATTAAAGGAATTAATTATGACCCTAGCCTCCTTGATGATCTCCTTAATTGTCCATGATGGCTTTGTCTTGTCACTAATACATTTTAAAATATTGAGTGAGTCACCCTCGATCCACACATTATGTGCCATGTGTTTCTTGACAAGTTTTAGCATCTAAAGAAGGGCCATGGCCTCCCCCACATGGTTGTTTTTCACCCCAATAGGTAAAGCCACCGTAGCTAGGCAATTAACCATGTTATCATGGATGAGGGCCCCACAGCCAGCTGGGCCAGGGTTACCCTTGGCAGTACTGTTGAAATTAATTTTTATCCACCCAGGTAGAGGAGAAAACCAGATGGCATTCTCCCTAGGATGAGGTTTTTGATTAGCAATCCTCACACCCTTATCACCAGCATTGAAATCCAGCATTCTACTAGACGACATCTTGAATTTTTCCCTAATACTTCTCTTTATCTTCTCAGCTATCACTTTTGGAGGAAGATCAATATTCTTGAAGACTTTGTCATTGCGTTCTCTCCATAATTTCCATATCACATGGGGGGGAGTAATATTCCATAAATGTTGATCAATGGGGGAATCATCTTTTCACCACTGATTACAAAATCTTTCCATATTATTGGGAAAAAACCACTTATTCTCCCAGCATTGTAATAAGTCATTCCAAACCTCCCAAGCATAACTACAGTCAATGGCCAAATGAAAAACCATTTCCTCAGCATTTTTACATAAGAAGCATCTATTACTTAGCATCATTCCCCATTTTTGGAGATTGTCAATTGTGAGGATTTTATTCTGTAAGACCAGCCAGAAAAAGATATTAATTTTAGGAATTAAAGAATTGTCCCACACCTGAGCCCAAAAGGGGAGGGGATTCAGTTTCTTTAATAAAAGCTCAGAATAGGAAGAAACCGTAAAGATTCTAGAAGGAAGAACTCCCCAAAGGAGCTTTTCTTCACTAGAAATCTTAACCTTCCAGATCACAAGGTCTAGCATAAGAGGTCTTAACATCTCATAAGAAAGGTATAGATCAATCCATGAGCCATTCCTCCAATAGTCCTGACCATAGCTCCATATCTCTGAATACACTGATTGATGAAGGGTTGAAAAGCAACAAAAAAATTTAGAGGATAATCTTTAATCCAGTAGTCTTCCCAAAAATGAATTTTTTTTCCATTTCCTAAAAACCACTTAGCCCCTTTAAAAGCCACATCCTTAGCATTCTGAATACTATTCCAGATAAAATATCCTTGCACTTTCAAGTCAGTTTTCCAGAATTTTGAAATATGGGGAAAAGAGAAGAGGTATTTTTTATGAATGATGTCATTGCATGCTCTTTTAACACCAAAATTTCTCCAAATATATTTTTCCAGCAAGGCCAAGTTGGTAGCTCTAATAGGGCAGATACCCAGCACCCCTGGCACTTTTTAGGTGTGCAGACCTTGTCCCAAGCAACGAAAGCTAATCTCTTTTTTTCCTCCACTCTGGACCACAGAAAAATTCTCTATATTTTTTCAATGATATCTATATATTTCCGATGTATCTTGAAAAGACTGAGAGCATAGATAGGGAGACTTTGCAAAGATGCCTTATAGAGCTAAAGTTTGCCAGCTTGACTCAGGATGGCTCCTTTCCAACCAGCCATCTTCCTATTAAATCTATCAAAAATACCACCCCAGAAAGGGTCTAGAGGTTTAAGACCAAGAGGGAGACCTAGATAGGTAGCACGAAGAGACTCAGTTCTGCAGCCTATAATTCTAGCAATTCTATCATGCCTTTCCTCAGGAGTATTAATAAAATATAAGGAGCTCTTATCCTAGTTGATAATTTGACCTGAGCCAAGGGAATAGGTAGTAAGATCCGTTTTGATAGTCCTCGCTTCCCAAATAGAATAAAAAATCATTATGATTGTGTCATCCACAAACTATTCATGCGAGCAAGGACTGGAAGTTGAGGAAGGGGAGAGGCCTTTAAAAGACCCATTAGAAGCAATATTCTGAAAAAGGCACCCCAGGCATTCGGCCAAGATTGAGAAGATGATAGGAGAAAGAGGATCTCCTTGCCTTAAACTCATGGAAGGTTTAAAAAACATAGAAGGAGATCCATTGATCAAAATGGCAGTTGTAGTAGTACTAATAAGCTGAAAAATCAATTGAAGGAATATTTCTCCAAATCTAAAGGATCTAAGAACTTTGATCAACAAATCCCAATCCACCCGATCATAGGCCTTCAAAAGATCCAAATTAAGGAGGAAACCAAAATTAAGAGAGACTTGGGTAGAGTGGATGACCTCATGAACCTTCAAAATCAAATCAAGAATTTGCCTGCCAGGCACAAAGCCACTTTGTTGTGGGAAAATAATATAAGGCACTAATAGCGGTGTTACTATTGGCAAGTGGATTCTTCTCTGATGCTAGTAATATTCTCATTAAGAAAACTATAACTCTCAAAATCCTTAATAAAAACATTATTAACTTAGCCACTATACGTAGCAGTGTCATTCCTCATTTTGTCCACCATCTCTTCAAAGAAATCATACCTTTCATCTAGAGCTTTGTACTTGACACTCTAATCTTGGATTTCATGAAATGCCCATTTGTCTAAGTTGAACGACAAGACTTCTTTGCTTCTTTTTGCATTCAACATAGTCATATTGGTGTCTCTCTTTGTGTTAAGATCATGTTACTTCAGAGAAGTAACCTCACCATCTTTCTGAAACTCTTAACTTTTACCCTTATTAGTCTTAGCCTCCATATTCGGGTTCACATCAGGAGTGTTAGGATGTTTCTCAGCCTCCCATCTAGCATTTAGGTCAAAATTATTGGACAAAATATCCAAAAAATTAGTTCCCTTTTCCTAATCAACATTGATCTCCATGCCCATCTCACCAATTTCTCCATACTCAAAATCAATCCCTTCTTCAGTCTCCCTATCGATGGTCTAATTTTCATCATTAACCTTAAATCATTATCATCACCAGTATCTCCTGGGCATCCTTGTAAAATTTCTCCAGTGCATTAAGAGTGTTTATAGCCTCTTTATGGGTCTCCTACTGGGGGTTATTCAGAGTATCATCACCAAATCTATTAATAATTATCTAAGAAAAAATATTGTGTACCCATCTAAAGTGGGAAGGAAAGTGTCCTAGAGATGCATATCATACTCCTCATAATTTTCATCCATGAGAGTATCATCCTTATCAAGATTCTCCATATTGTTGGGCTCAATTTTATTGATAATTTCATCCTCAGAAAGGTTCTCGTACTTATCTTCATCAAATTTAATACCCTCAACCTCATCAACGATAGACATGGAAGCAATATCCTTACCAGGTTGTGTCTTTGTAGACTTCTTGTTGGGTAAGGGGCTCACCTTCTTTCTTGGAGTATTCCCCACACTCTTTCTCTTCTACTTACCAACATATTTAGCCACATATTTTGTAATCTTATCTCTGGCATACTCAGCGATATGAAAAATTAGACCCTCATGGACAACAGGAGAGTTAGGATTTATTTTATTGTCAACAATGCTCTGATTCAAGGAACTCAATAAGAAATATGAGAAAGAAACCCTAGCATTGTGATGAAAATGATTAACAAGAACAAAATAGAAGTTATAAACCCTAGAGTATCTTCCATCAAAGGTGAAATAGTCTATGATAGCCTTCAATACTTGAGCCCAAAGGAGCTTAATGTTACTGATATTAACATAGTCCACATTTCCCTTAACTAACATAGCCCTCTCTTCATCAGCTTTAGGGAAAACATTAAAAGGCTTATTACCAATTTTGATATCTTTGAAATACTTCATGCAATCCAGTAGAAGACCTATAATCTCATCTATAAGGTCCAGAGTCAGATGAAAAGACTTGCCCATAATATTCACAACCCCATTATCCCAGCCAGAAGCAAACTCCATTGTAATATCTTTACTGTTGCCATACAAATATTTTATATAATCTCGACACCACCCTTCTTAAGTTTCCTCCAAACTTCTTTTTCTTGCACCCATTTGCATTCCTCTAGTTCCTCACACTTTAGATCCCTTCCCATATCTTCCTTCATATGACTAAGCTTCAGAAAACCCTTACAATCTTGGAAAACAACCAAGTTGATAGCAGAGCTTCTCACAATAGGCACAAAAAACTTGTAATGAACAAGCAAAATCTTAAACACCCACAAAATGTGTGTTCCAATACAAGTATTAATTGAAATATGCTTTTCCTACCACTTAACATCATCCATACTTAAAATTAGTCTCAAATCATTCCTAATAATCACCATGTCGAATGCTTTCCTCCTTTTGGTTAATATTGTCATAATAAATTAACTTATTAATATCATCATTGATATTGTTCAAGTGTCAAACCACTTATAGGTGATGTCATCTTTAAACCCAGGCTTAGATAACCCATCCATGACCATATGAGTTTCATGGTAATCATGGATTATATAGAAATTATAAAATTTAAGGGGTACGACTTTAATTTTATCTATTATATGCTCTATAGTCCACAAAGGTTGACTTACCCCTTTAATATTATTAATGATATTGAGAGAGTCACTTTATAGCCACTAAATTTTACAACCTACTTCTTCTGCTAGCATGGTAGTTTATGTTTATTGTTCTTGTAAGTTTGGTGCATAGTTTGTTGAAGTGATTGAATTTGTAAATTACTGATTCACTCTTCTCTCTCAGTTATGACACCTATATTAACATCATGCATTTTTAGATCATTTTTTTAAATTCTCTATGATTGGGATTCTTACATACAATGTAGCTAGTCATGCATAAATGGTGTCATCATAATCAATTTCGGCTCAGTATTCACCATGACTTTACCCAATGTAATGACAATTTTAAAGGTTTTGATAAAGTATAATCTTTATTAAATTGATGATGAGGAACTTAGAGATCTTGCACATAAATTTCATGAACATTAGTTAGGTACTAATAATTCTACATTGTTTTGAAAGCAGAGGAAAATTTGGATAGTTATCTTTTCTGAAAAAATATGTATTATATAAATTAACTTGTTGCTTCAATTGTCAATGAGGTAAACAAGGTATTGAGATTGTCAATTGTATTTCTAAGAATATAAGCTTTGTCACTGCAAATAGATTGTTGAAAACAAATGTCCAAAATACTGGATAAAATTGACGTTTCAATAAGGATATGGGCACTATATTTTTTCTACTATATGTCACAATTTTATTTAATTATTTTCTACAAGTTAATTTTTAAATGTGAGATGAATAAAATGAGATGTGAAAGTATTATTTATGATAAGGAGACATTTTGTAAATTATATCCTTTCCAATCTTATCAATCTAGCTTGATTAAAAATCTTAAATATATTGATAAATTGATTGCTTGTTACATTTTAGTTGAAGAAAAGTATTCTTTATGATCCATAAGTATTTGGATGATATATTTGTACTCTTATTTAAACTTACTTGATGATATTTTTTTTACTCTTATTTAAGCTTATTTGACTAAATTTATGTAATTTATAAAGCATATGTGTTCAAACAGGCTATTTACAACTATGGATTGACAATGGAAAATGATATTGTTTGTGGGACTAGCACATTAAATTTATTCTTAGAACTCTTTAAAATCTAGATATAGTGAATAATATTATTGGATATTTATTAGCCTACGTCCCTAGCTTGATAAAAAATCAATGTTTTGGAATAATAGTTCTTTGATATATCTAGAGATCCATAAATTAAGATGAATTGACAAACAGTGGGTGATATGGGTATGGCACCTCCACAAAGATTAAATTTGAGGACAACTTGAAGGATATGATAGGATGAAATGTTGTCTTAAATTCTTGACAATTGTTTGATGTTGTCTTAATCTCTTATGCAGGTTTCTAATGATATTTTTGAATTAAATCAACCTCTAATAGTCCTATTTAGACAATGAGAGTTAGGAACATCTAGTTGGAACCCAATAATGATATTTGTGATTGGGACATAATTGGTGGATTAGTGGAGCCCCAAGAACCACTGACCTACCAAAATAGGGAAATCAAGTGCACACACTTTGAAACAATAATCAGATCACCATGTGAAAATATCACATCAAATTTTTTAGAATTTTAGGTAGAAATAGGCTTGGATAATAGACGTAAATGAAAGTATTTAAATATTAATACATCACATTAAATAATTAAATTGTTTTTTTAGTGGAGATAAAACAAGGTCAATTAGCCAAATTTGAATATTTGAATATATTTTCCTTTTGGATTCATGCTAAAAAGAATAATGACCTCATTGGAAACAATCTAATCTATGAACTAAGGCCAAGTTGAAGATGAAATGAGTGATAAGATTGATGATGAACATATGAGGGATTTGACAATTGATGAGCTTACACAAGGTTTAAATATCAAGGAACAGTGTAAATAAACACTCATAATTCCATATTCACCTACCGAGGAAACCCTTTAAGTTAATACAGAAGGAGATGAAAGGAAGGAAGATCAAGAAGATAGGTTTGCATCAGATATATGAAAATCACATGAAGGAGATATAGAGGACACCAAGACACTTTAACCAAGGAGAAAAAGCAACCTATGGAGGAAGAAGTTATTCAAGCATTGGTACAATTACCTAATGTCACTCCTCTGGTACACACTAAAGTCAAGATTTCTGATATATCTTAACAAAGGGTAGTTAATACTCAAAAGGATATAGTTCCAATCAATGGTGATGGTATTACTTTGAAAGATGAACACAGACCGAGTAGCATCTCATGAGAGACAAAGAAGAAGAAGTCACATAAGTAGAAAAAGGACAAGTCTCTGAGCACTGAAGTGACACTTGATAAATTTATAGTAATTCCAAAATGGGATATTGATAACTTATCTTATGAGGAGATGTTAATCTTGCAGGATTTATTGAACAAGAAAAGGAAGAAAGAGGAATTAAAAAGGGAACATCAACATAAGCAGGTATTGCATAAAATTAAAGATGTCTTTGTTGATGCATTTGAGTTTCAAGACCTAAATGAGAAGACACCTATATTTGAAAAATTGCTTCATATTGTTCAGAAATTGAACACAGATGATATAGATGCTAATGAGAAACCTGTGCAATGGTGTGAACAAAAGTTTAAGACCAAAGTACTTGAGAAATTTGTAGCAAACCTTACTGAATATTAGGTTGCACTTTCTGATTTGGTAAACAACCTAGTAGAAGTGATAGAAAATGTTCTCTTTTTGTGCAAAAAAATTTGTGATACAAAATTATTTACAAAGGAGAATCAACAGTTTATTCAGAAGCTACAAGAAGACTTGAAGTGAACAGGTCACTTACCGAGCATGGATGCAAGTTCCAACTTTTTTTAATTTTAATAGGTTGACACATTCCCAAGGGAGACATGAGATCCTTGCTAATGATGGTAGAGTAAGAGCTAAATTGATTTTCATTCAGACCATGTTGATACCCCATTTGGAGGTTATGAAAAAAGAGGTGAAAGAATAAAATGAATTAGCACAGAAAGATCCACCTCTGAACATTACATAGAGTTTGATTGATCTAGCTACCAAGCTAGAAATCAAATTTCAAGTTTTGAAATCTAGAAAAACAAGTTGGGATAATGCATTAGTGATGATCCTACTGATTCATAAACCATTTTTGGATAAATATGGTTTGACCCCTACTACCCCACCATATAAGAGTGACAAGAGTGACAAAAACAAGGAGGGAATGTATGATTGATGGTGATGTAAGGTATAAAATATTTTTTTGACATTATGTACATATTTTATATATGTAATGAATTCATCATGAAGGCAGACCAAGATAGAAGCCTAGGGGGAGTTCTAAGTCTATTTGAGTACTATTTTTGTAAAGGACTGAAGAGTCATGACAAAGTGTTTTTTCCACTAATGTCAAAGGGGGAGATTGTTGATCTCAAAGTTTTTCTTTTTGTTAGTTTAACACACTTAGTCATAAATAAGGTAGATTGGTCTGTCATCATTGGGACTGAGCCATAGCACTAAGGCCGAGCAATGTAAATTACTTGGGTATTTTTATGTATTGACCGAGTAGTAGTTATTGTCAAGCGAGTCATTAGTCATGGAGTACTCAATAGTTGCAGAGTCAAATGATTTCCAAGTTTCATAGAAGAGTTAGTGTCGAGTGACAACATCTTGATATGCCAAGCGAGATAGTACTGACTGAGCACCAGAGTTTTCCTATGTCAAGTAACACAACGTTTGCATATGTGTTTGGAATGGCACAAACACATAGGTAAACTATTTTGGGATTCTATGAATTATTTAATGGTCATTCATAGATATTTAAAGGATTAATTATGCATTATTTTTGAGATTATGGATCTCTATGCAAGTCATGCAACTAATAAAAATTAGAGATGCCTAAGAAGAAAAAGGTGATGAATCTAAATCATTGATCTTGATCTAGATGTATCATCACTGATCTATATATGAGATGCTTCAAACCCTAATCTGTGTATGTCAAAAGTGTATGTTTGGATGTGGATGTGAAGAACATAGATTATATGTATATGCATGTTGTGCATATCTGAAGCATTAACTAGATAGAGTGACCGTGTAGACCAGTGAAGAGAAAAACTAAGATAAATAAAATTGAGAGATTAGTTATGATTTGGAAAGAGGAGATCAGTTATCAATATTTGTAGTGTAGATTGAAGGATTAGGTGCTGATACATTCTAACAAGTGAATCAGGGTAAATATCTTAATAGAGTGGTCCTAACAAGACTTTCTAAATCTCTTAACAGAGTGCTTACTTTGTTGTAAGATTAAATCCTTTAACAAGGTAGATTGTATAAGTCTGAAATCTCTTAACAAGGTATACCCCTCACAGGGTAGATCATCATAAGTGATCAAAAGTTTGTAGTCCTAATAGGGACACTTTATTACTGCAGTAGTGAAGATTTGTGGGTGTCATCCCCTCTCCATTTTTACCTTCAAGGGTTCTTGGGTTACCAAATATTTGTGTTATTTTGTGATTATGGATATGATTAGATGTTAGATATTTACACTATTTCAATTTATGTTTAAGAATACATGGTTGAATTAGTTTGTTAACAACTGGTAGAAGTTTTATAGATCTAATTCACCCCCCTCTTAGTTATTGATTTCCCATATTAGACTTCCAACACAAAGATCAAATTATGAGCTTATCTTATTAAGTAGTGGTAGTGTTTAGTTGAGAGGAATCCTAATTATATTAGTTCATATTTACAATGTAGAAGATAGTAAAGATGAAACCGAAGTAGATAGATATATAGCAAATTGTTATGTTAATATATGGAGTCGATTATAAAATGGCCAAACTGTATCGAGAAATAGATAATAAGGAAAATTATTTGGACTTCTATCATCCATGGAATAATGTCTAATAATGGTGTTTCTAATACTAAGACCAATGCCTAGGAAAAGCTATCTGATGAAGTTCATTTAGTTATATTTCCTATCTATAAAAGGATATTTATTAATATCAACATAAGGAGATACTAATCCAAAGTAGATGATGACAAGAACTAACTGTTGTATGTTTAATGTGGACCTCTGAATTCAACACAAACACAACATAGTCCTTACTCAATCACTGAATTCACAAAGACAAACATGAATTGTTTGCTCTGCAAATGCGATTGAAGCGACCTGTTGCCTCCTAATTAGATGTGGATGTTGAAGTTTACCCTCAGGACGAGAGCCAAAAACCTGACCATTGCTAACATGGAGGATTTAAGAGTGCAAGAAAATGAGAAAGGCCATTATCTATGAGGAATATGCAACTAGTCTATGAGAAAGTGCTCTTAATCTATGAATTGAGAAATGATTAAGCTATGAAAATGAATTGCAACTAGTCTAAGAATGAATTACAACTAAGCTATGGAAGCAAAATGCAATTAATCTAAGAAAATCAGTTGCTTCTAATCTAAAAATGAGGGTGCTTGTAATCTATGAAAGAAATGCTTTTAAGCTAGAATTGAATTTGCAATGAATCTAGAAAGCTTGAAAGTACAAAATTGAATTGTTAGCCCTATAAGTAGATCATAAATGAAAGCTAAAAATATTCAATTCCAATTGAAATTTAGACTAATTATGCAACAAAATAAGCTTAAAGCATGAAAATCAAAGATAAATTGCCTA
>MU226909.1:3602571-3624627 GCA_018584345.1 Thuja plicata
CCCCATCATTCACAACATCTCTATTTTTGTTGGGGAATTTACCTTTGTCTTTGGATGATGATGAATTTTGCTTGTTATCCTTATATAAAGTTAATTCACCCTTTTTAACCATGAAGGCTTCTATTCTGACAGCCTGTTTGATCATACTATCAAAGTTAAGGGGACCTTGAAGTTGGACTTGATACCCGAAGTCAGGGGTCAGATTATCCAAGAATATGATAAGTTTCTCAGACTCGGGTATTTTGCGAGGGTACTTTGTGCAAAGTTGTCTCCATCTTTGGAGAAACATCAAGAATGGTTCCCCTTGCTTCTATTTAAGGTTCTAGAGATCCCTTATGTTAATAGGATGTTGAATATTATGAGAATAGTGTTGCATAAAAATATTAGCAATTTTGTCAAAAGTTTTGATGCCAGTGGGCAATCGTGAGAACTATTCCATAGCGGGCCCACCTAAACTTCATGGAAAAAGATGCATCAAATATGTTTGATCATGCATAAACTCCATTGACAAGGCATCTAACTCTCTCAAATGATCCTGAGGATCAGAGGTATCTAGATACTTTTCGTATTTAGGAAGTTCTACACCTTTGGGAAAAGGTTGCATAACAATACTCTTATCAAACGGAAAAGGACATATACTTTCCATTGTGAACTATTGCGTAGGGTTCTCATTTTCTTTCATAAGTTGACTAAGTTGTCCTTGTATTTCATGAATCATCTTATGCATCTTAGAAGATTTAGTTTCCTCTTCTTTAGCGACAAGTGTATCTACTTGGAAGTTCACAGGTAATTTAACTCCTTGATTTGCTAAGTCTAGGAA
The DNA here is from genome assembly GCA_018584345.1 of Thuja plicata. Lineage (NCBI taxonomy): Eukaryota > Viridiplantae > Streptophyta > Pinopsida > Cupressales > Cupressaceae > Thuja > Thuja plicata. The sequence continues at coordinate 3,603,392 of MU226909.1, forward strand.
ATATTTTTCTTTGTCTTCCGCAAGGAGTATCTCCATCATTTTGATAAGAGATTTATTAGACTTTGCTGCATCTATATCATTCTGAGTGATAGGGTCATCATCATTTCCAAGAATTTCATAAATACTTTGAGTTTGGTCTTGACCCTGGTGTTTCTCTTGACCTTGCTCATGTTAAGATTGGTCTTGGCCTTGTGTGTAATCAAAAGGAGACGTCATATTGTCAACATGAGATTGGTTTGTATGTACTCCTTTAGTATGGGAGTGAGAACTCATAGTCGATGTGCTCTTTGGTGAATCAAAAGGATTGAACTATGAAAAAGGATCACTAAGGTGGCGAGAGTCGTTAATAGAATCAACCCAAATAGGTGGTTTCTTTGAGATAAATGGATGATGTTGATCTTGAAACAATGGATTAGAACAAAACTGGAACATTGGTTTTGGATTCAGAATTAGGTCTGCATTGAACGGGGAAGAGGAACATGATGATCCCTCTTGATTATCCAATTGAATAACAGGTTCAGAATGAGCTTTGCCTTGATTGCTAGGTTTACTTTTAACTATTTTAGTACCACATATAGGAAAGATAGTACCACTCCTAGTCATAACAGGCATAGACGAAGCTGGTACGAGAGGAAACTTAAGATTTGACTCAGAACTTTGTCTCTAAAGGTATCAAAAAGACAAGGTAATAGGCTAGAACAGCCGAGGTATGAGATGCACCTGACACAAGTCATCAAAATTATGGCTAGAACAGCTGATTAATGACTATCGTGTTGCAAGGTACAAAACTTAAGAAATAGAACAGAGACAAAGAGACAAGACAAGTTTGAGTATGAATCAGTTAGTTTAAAACTCAGAACAACTAGTCTCACTCTGCAGACAACGAAGGAACAAGCATTCAAATCTAGACAAGAGGTAGATAAAGCAGATATACAACTTAGTTTCAAGGTAAAGACCAGGTTTTGAGACACAGTGAGAACTATTCTCTAACAAGATATCCAGGTTTAGGATAGTTTTAAGATGACGTAATTCAGCAATCTTGTTTCAAGGTGACAAGCATTCGTTTAAAAACACAAAGTTTCAATCAGGTAGTGACGCAAACAGTAGTCCCAAACAATTCCACCAAGGACAAAGCAACTTGGTAGAAACATGGGAGTCTTTGTTTGAATGATAGAACAGACATTTTAAGACTCAAGAACAAACGCTCAATTATCCCTACAAAGAAAATTGGTTGAGAAGACAAAATTTGTGCCCCGCTGTCTTATGCATATGCATTCACCTCACACAGTAGTGTCACCCTCGAAAGAGTGCCCGTGTTTTTGGTGTTTCCAAGGACTAAGTATATATGTTTGAAGGTAACCCTTAAATAGGGGCTAGCGTCATATACCACCTCAAACATCCAGGTGCATACCTATGTCAAGAATCTAGGGGAGAGATTCTTCCCTATCCCTGCACACAGATTATGCCTCCTTTCAGAGGTGAACCGGGTAGGCATCTAACTAAGAGAGTGTTTAATAGGATTACATTCACAATAACCTCTAGTGCCTCTAATACAGAGCTGGGGCCTCACGACCACACTTGTAAGTCACACACCCTTGCACGCAAGGCTGGGAGCGGCGCCGCTCAGTGTGACAAACAAGGCTTTCTCATGATGATAGTCGAAATCAACAAGAAAGAAGTTACTATGGCTTTGGAGTCTTTATACTACAACAAAGAAGACTTTATTAGAGTGAGGTGGAATCACTGGTGAAAGGTGTGTACACACTTGGGTCATTCCCAGAGGTTCAACTTCTGGCAGGCCCTCTAAAGGTGACTCAACTTGGTTCAGATTCAAGGGTTTGATTTTTTGATTCTCTCAATGAGAGAAGAGCATACTTCTCTACCTTTTCACCTCACCCAAAAACATCAAGCATGTTCATCACCGAGATAGTTTCACTCCACCAAATCCACAAGTCTTTGGGTTTCTGATTCTCTCAAAGAGAGAAGAGCATAATCCCCTAACAAGTAGAAGTGCTAAAGATTCACTTATCTTGCTTCACTTCCTTGAGTATCCTTCATGCTAGAAACATCTTGGTTTTGGATTCATCCATGGGCATCACTTCCATGTAATGAAGAGCCTATTGCCCTACTTTGCTATCAGGATCCTTACAAAATTTTAACGAAGCCCTATTTAGACTATGGAAATGAAAAACAGTAAACAAACATGACATTTTAATAATGTCTTTGACTATCGTCCTGCAAGTAAACCATTAGAATGTTTTAATCTTTGACAAGTGAACCTGCAAACCACTATTATGCTACAGCAGAAAACTAGAAATAGAAAAATTAGAGCAGAAATAGAAGTCAGAACAGATAAATAACAGATTAAAAATTTTGCATTTTAAATGTCTGTCTGTGAAAGTTCGCACGAGAAAGTACTTCGACACGCGTGAGCAAGTGCTTCAACACGAGAAAACTATTTCATCACATGAGAAAGTGCTAAAAAAGTAGATCTTCAAGTGGCTCGGTACAGAACTTCATGCGGCTCAGAGCAGAACTTCGTGTGAGAATCCATACCAGTGCAGTACAGACGTACAATAGAGTCTTAAAAACATAGTCAATAGATTAAAAATGAGGCCAGAAATTGATTTTTCAGCCCCATAGTGGGCACCAAAATGTTGTATGTTAAATGTGGACCTCTGAATTCAACACAAACACAACATAGTCCTTACTCAATCGCTGAATTCACAAAGACAAACATGAATTGGTTGCTCTGCAAATGCGATTGAAGTGACCTGTTGCCTCCTAATTAGATGTGGATGTTGAAGTTTACCCTCAGAACGAGAGCCAAAAACCTAACCATTGCTAACATGGAGGATTTAAGAGTGCAAGTAAATGAGAAAAGCCATTATCTATGAGGAATATGCAACTAGTCTATGAGAAAGTGCTCTTAATCTATGAATTGAGAAATGATTAAGCTATGAAAATGAATTGCAACTAGTCTAAGAATGAATTACAACTAAGCTATGGAAGAAAAATGCAATTAATCTAAGAAAATCAAATGCTTCTAATCTAAAAATTAGGGTGCTTGTAATCTATGAAAGAAATGCTTTTAAGCTAGAATTGAATTTGCAATGAATCTAGAAAGCTTGAAAGTACAAAATTGAATTGTTAGCCCTATAAGTAGATCATAAATGAAAGCTAAACATATTCAATTCCAATTGAAATTTAGACTAATTATGCAACAAAATAATCTTAAAGCATGAAAATCAAAGATAAATTGCCTATAGTAATGATGCTCTAAAAAAAGTCCTCCTTAATGAAGAAAAAGAGGTCCAATTTATAGAAAACCATGGAAAGAGGATGAAGAGTTTCTTGAAAAGAAATAGTTGTCTCTTCATTCTCCAATTGAGAAAAATAAGAAAAGATTATTTAAAGTAAAAGAATGAATTATTGACACATAAGTGTCCTTTCACATGGAATTATGGAATTCCCTTTTTGAGGATAATTCATTGAATAATTAAATAACCTTTCAATTCCTTTTATGTATATTAGCCAAAGGGGGTGGAATAGATTTAATTAAAAGCACTTAGGACTTTAGGATTAAATCAATTAATCATAGGGATTTTTAGCTAATAATCATTTGAGAAATAGGAATAAAATGTAATGTCAGATTTATGCAAATTTGGGTTTTCTGCATTTGAAACTCAGTCAATTAAAGTCAATTAGGAGAGGAATTTGCCTAGTACAATAGGACTTTGAGAATAAGAAAATGCACCAAAATTGATTGATTATTAGGTGCCAATTTTGGGGTGTTACACTAACCACTATATGAAAATGGATATATAGGAACTAACCAAGACTAGGTACATAAAGTTAGCTAGCCGATTTCTATATAGTTATATGTATAGTTTGGTGAGGTATAATATATTATTGATGAAAAGAAGCATCATTTTATCCAATCAAATTATTATTATTCATTAGGTTTAGTTCTTTGATCCATTTTATCTTAGGTGCACATGGTGGAGATATCTGGTGTGCTATTTCTATAAGGACACCCATGTTAGCCTAGGATGACCAGTAAGAAAATGGAACATAGAATATTGATGACCCTCTCCAAGCCTAATGACTTTAGTCTCACCTTAGAATACTAGGGAAAAATTGGTTCATTGATAAGATTGATAATTAATTAGTTCCCTACAATTCTATGGATGCAATTGTAACTACACCCCTTCTAGGTGAGGTACTCATTAAATCCTTCCTATAGTCTCATCCTCCTCTCACCTACCCCTAGAGTGAGATACCTAATTTATGAAGCTATCCATTCACACATGATAGGGGATGAACCTAAAATTATATGGGGCTATCCCCTCAAAAATTATAGGTGCTAGCCCTACCTCGCATAGAGTTATACGGAAGAAATATCATATAATTATGAGGTCCCTATAGAATTTTAGGGTATCTTTTCTGAATAGCAGGGTTTTGGAAATGAGTTGAGTAACTGAGAGGGGAGGGGTGAATCAGTTACCAAAAAAAGAAATCCAAGTTCCTTAAATGTCTTAAACAAATCAGTCATTGTTTCTCAGTTAACTTAGATATTTCACTGTCACTTGGTTAACATAGAAAATCTTAAGATATTAACTATGATTATCTTTAGTAATTAATTGTAGAAACATAAACCATAATGAAAATGAAATTTACACAAATAAAACAAATATTTATCATGGAAACCCAAAATGGGAAAAACCACCAATAGAAACTAGTCACTATTTTTCACTCTTCTGAAGTGAGCCTTGTTAGGAGCCAACCCTGTTAAAGCTTATAATAACAAACTGTTAGGTGTGACCTAGTTAGAGGATTTAATCACCTTGTAAGGAGTGGCCTTGTGAGAGGTATTCAAACACTTCAATGTAGAAATTTCACCTTGTTAGAGGATTTACCAAATACTGTTAAGTCTACTTTGTTAAGAGATTTGTATCACTACTACAATTGTTAGAGAGTAAAAAGGATTGACCTATTTTTATAAGAATTTGTCTTTCCTTATTCAGATCTTTGTTCTAGATAAATACTTTATCCTCACTAATTGGATATTTTGTTACAGTCCTCTGTATTCTATCCTCAGTCAGAATCACATCTGATTTCACCTTCACTCTTCATATCACACTTCACATGAAATTCCACATCACTACTACTATCTCACATAATTCAATCCAAACTTGACCTTACATATATATTTTAACCCTTGTCAATTCAGCCTTGATATGCATCCAAATAAATAATAAAATTCATGTTTTTCAGCTGCATATAACTAATTATCCATAAAATATAATCCACTATTAGTCAGATGACACTAACTATGTTTCTCGGTCAATACTAAAATCCTTCAAGACCTGACCAACATTGTAATGCCTGAGTGAACTCGGTTAGAAGTAAAAACCTCTTTGGTCATCTTCAATGACTGAGAGATCTCGGTAGCCACTGACTTTTCTAGAATAGCATTAGACATTTGTGTAAACATCACTATACTTGTATAAACATAAATGACAATACACAATTGAATAATTGTCATCAATAATCTCCCTCTTTGGCATTAATGGAAACACAACATGTCATAATACAAAGAGTTATAGAGCAGCAGACATAAGAATAAAATATTAGTAAATTCCTTATCTTCATTCTGATTCTCATCAAAAAGTCCCTCAAACACTTAAATATAGATTTCTCCCTCTTATATTAATCTTTGTCTCTAATAAAGTTCTCCCTTTGTCATCAAAATCTCCATCAGTAATCTTGCCCTCTTTCTCTGATCATATAGTAATCTCTTCCTCCATCATGGATTCTTATGACATACAGTAATATCTCCCTCTTTGACAACCAATGCCAAAGATACTAACATATCAATGAAATTGTAATGTACCTGTCTGTACTGGTTCATATGCAATAAGATCTAAATATCTGCATCAACATGTTAAGTCTGTTCTATAGCTTGATTGATGAATCACTAAAGTGTGTTTTATTGAGCCTCAGTTAGGGGATTTACCCCTAGATTTCCTCTAGGATACAAAAATCCATCCTTAGGTAGCGGTTTTGTGAATATGTCTAAAAAATTTTCTTTGGTATTCACATATTCCAATCTTACTTCTTGGTTCCGAACCAATTCCCTCAAGAAATGATACTTTATTGCAACATGTTTAGTCTTAGTATGTATCACATGGTTCTTTGAAATGTTAATAGCACTGGTGTTTTTATTGTAGATAATGATAGGTTTTGTGATATCCAACCTTCATACCTAACAACAACTGTTTGAACAATTCACTATTGCAGCAACATATTCTACTTCTACTGTAGATTGAGAAATGAAGTTTTCTTTCTTGATTGTCCAGGAGAGTAACCTCTTTCAAAGAAATAGTGCTCCACCACTTGTGCTCTTTCTGTCATCAACACTTCCTTCCCAATCAGCATCAGTAAAAGTATTCAATTCAAAGTTTCCTCCTTTCTTATACCATAACCCATACTCTTCAGTACTCTTAAGATATCTTACAATCCATTTGATAGCCATCAAATGATTCTCTCTAGGATTAGCTGAAAACCTTGCAACAATATCGACTGCTAATGCAATATCAGGTCTAGTGTGAACAACATATTTAAGTTTTCCAATCATGGATCTGTATGTAGTCCGATTTACCTCTTTTGAGTCATCATCCTTAGATAGATTATGTCTAGTAGGCATAGGTGTTCCAACTGGTCTAGATTCTTCCATCCCAATTTTCTTCAATATCTCTTTTATGTACTTAGAATCAGTAATGTAGATACCATCCTTATGTTGGAAAGTTTACACTTAAGGTGTATATGACTTATTTTGTGTTGTCATTATGGTAACAAAGTCATATAAAGTTTTGTCAAATAAACTTGGAAGACAATAATGGCTAATAACATAGTTATGCAATCAATCAGAGCACCATCACACATGTGTAAGATTAATTCAGGCTATGTGTGTTCATACATAAGCTCTATGATATGTTTTTGTGTTTACCCTATACACGCATGGTATGGAATGACAGTACAAAAAAGTTACATAAAGATTAAGTGCGCTAATAGTTCAGAAAACAAAGTATGGAGCCAACCTCAATGTTTGGATTAGTGTATAATCTTTTGTTTTGTAAAGGCTATGCACCTATTGTAATAAGTCAGTAATTATGTCTTAAACATTATTGTAAACACGCTTAAACCAATTTGTTTGGACATGTGGTGAATGTTGTTTTTGGGCTGACTAATGTCTTGTTTTCAGTCGCATCTATTCAGGCATGTATATATATTAGACATGAACTTTTGTATTAACAAGTTGTCAAAGAAAAAGAAGAGAAGATTTCAAGAAGAGAAATATGAGCAAGTCAATATGAAGTAGAAGTATACAAGTGATTAAACATCAGCACATAAATGGAACTGATCAGACACCATTTTCATTACAATAGTTCATTTTTGATATAGTGTACATCAGTCATCAGAAGGTTGTAGCCTTCATCTTCTTGAGAAGTGAGCTCTGGCAGGGAGCCAACCACCTCTAACAAGGTTCTTGTAAAGACTCCTAATAGGGTCATTGTACTTGCATTATAAATATTTCTGCTAATAGGGAAAAGGAACTTTAACAGGTTCTTTATACTAGTACAATTATTTGTGGGTACTTATTCCCACTGGGGTTCTCCTCTGATCAAGGTTTCCCTATTAACATATATGGTGTTATTGTGTTATGCTTCATATGTTATCTATTTGATTTATGTTCAAATTTCTGGAATAGAATAATTAATCAAACACTGATTCACCACCCCTCTTAGTGTTTCCAACAATTAGTATCAGAGCTCTGGTCCTCTGAAAGAAAGTTTAACCACTTGAGGAGATCATGGACTCAGTAGAAGCTAAACATTTGAAAAAGAATCTTCAAGCAGCCCTTGAGGATCTTGACAGATCTGAAAAATAAAATGAATAGCTAAAACTAAAATTTGATGGCTCCTAAATGCTTATCAAGAAATTAAGAAAAGATTTGAAAGATTGCTCCACAATTGATTTCGGAAAAATGTTCATGAAACTAAATGAAGAGAACATGTCTTTAAATGATAAGGTTGAATATCTGAATGAACAACTTATAGATATCCTAACAGTTATTGAAGAAAAGACCAAAGAGAGTAAACAATTAGATGATGAGCTTATGCAAGCAAACATGAAAATCTTGGAGTTAGAAAACATCAAGAAAAAGACAGAATTTGAATTAACAGAAGCAAAAGACAAGATTGATAAACTACACACAAGTTCTAATTTAATTCAATCACATCTTTATACACAAGAGCTAAAAGGTGATACTACTGGTGTTGGATAGAGTGTAGCTCAAATTAAGATCAATTCAATGCAAGAAAGAAAGAAAACACAAGAGACATCTACTGAAGCAAGGAAAACTCATAATCTTGCTGAGGCTAAAACAGATCCACCTAAAGATGAACTTAAGATAGTTAACAAAAAAATTTATTCTTGTAACAAGCATGGACTCTTGGCAAGAGGTTATAAAGAGGTAAGACCTTTCAATGGCTATTTTTACCCTTGTAATAAATTTGGTCACAGGGCTATTCATTGCATAACAAGTCAAATAAATTAGTCACAACACAATCAGAGAAAACAACCTCAGAGAAAATATCAAAAAATTATATGTCAGATATGTAGCTATAATGGTCACTCAGCCAAGCAGTGTAGCATGATGAGAAAACCTCTAATAATTTGTCACTCGTGTGGAAAATCTAGACACATCTCAAGTTTCCGTAGATCCAGAACTCAAAAATAAGAGAAGCCTAAGGAATAATTATTTGAAGAATCTAGTGAAGTCAATTTTGTAAAAGCCATAGAAGATTCAGGTAAAATATGGGTTGAAGTAAAGAAAGATAATGATGAGAACAAGGTATTTGATGCATCCATAGTGGATGCACCTTCTACTTCTGGTTAGTTGACCCTCATGGTCTTAGGGGGAGCTATTCTAGCTCTGAACCCCTATGTGGATGGTATACTCAACTCTGAGTATGCGCCTATGGATTCATGTATTTGGTGAAAAATTGGGGAAGTATGCATGGACGCATAGCTTGAACAGTGACAAAAGAAAAGATTGAAATTCTATATGCAAATCGCTTTACGACAAAAAGAATTAAATGCAATAATCCTTTATATAAGATTCTAAAAGATCTTTAATCCTCAATTTGAATTCGAGATTGAGCACTCATAGAGAACAGGAGATCTTAGCATCAAAGAAGTAAAGGTTAACAATTTAGTTGGTTGGTGAATGGATTGAAGTCTAAATGGAACCCTAGTAGTCACGTTGTTTCATAATTACAGTGAAACCTTATTTACTCAATCAACAAGTAAGTATGACAACCCCTATAGTATTTGACATTGCTGAAAGGAAGAGATTCATGTTTAAGAAGCATCCATTCAAGTCTATACTAGATGATGTAGAAGGGGCATTTTCCAAGACTCTGATAGGAGTCATGAATGTAGAAGACATACACATATACATCTATTGGAAGAAGGAAACCATTTGGGATAACAACATAGCAACTCTTATGGCATCAATGATGAAACTAGATTATTCATTCAAGGATAAATATGCGCATCTCACTAATAACCCTATCTTTGACTATTCAAATGCGCATGAGTTCTACAAACTAGAATGGGTCAAAATTATATTGAGAAGGATACATGAGGACCTATATTGGATTTCTGAAGTTCATGTCCGCATTACAGCTAACTTAATTCATGATATGACCGGACTTCCTAAGGTTGCACTAGCTCTTCCCACTCGTAAAGATGTTAAAAAGTAGGTTGAGAAAGAATGTTTATCCAGGAGTGATAGGCACGTGATGACTGTTGATCCCATTGTGGAAGAAGACATCAAACTTCTCACAATGATACTTGGTTACAAGTTTCAGCACGCAAGCAGGCTGAATAGTGATTCTGTAGCTATTATTCTAGCCGCAATAAGGATGGATAAAGATAACACTCAGTATAATCTCTGTGCTAGATATTGTGCACACAGCTGATTGAAAACATTAGAGCTATCAAGCATGACAAGAGAAAAATATTCAGATTTGGCTCTTTGATTATCTACTTGTACTTTCACATTGTTGTTAAATTTTCTAACCTTTACCTAGACAGGAGAAAACCCACCATGTTCTAGATATCACTAAAGGCTACATCAGAGAGTAGTGTTAAATATTCTATGGACATGGAGATTAAAACATTTAGGATCAAGATGCATAAAAGGTTCAGAATACCAGAGAAGATAGTTGATAAATACAAGGACACCATATGCTTCATGGTGGAAACTGAATGCACATGCTTGGAAGCAGTCAAGACAAGAATCAAATGGATTCACAAAATTGGATATGAAGTGGAAGAACATGTGTTGGAAGGATAGGCACATGTCCTTCTATCTGCGCCCAAGGATCCTAATGAACCTAGATGGGGTACTTACAGACAAAAGATAAATCAAGTTGATTCTATCTTATAAAGTGCACACAATAAAATAAAGGCGTCAAGCATTACATCTAATATTATAAAACTTCATGGGGTTAATCAAGAAGACCTAGATAAGACTAGGGAAGCTAAGATTTCAAAAGGACTCAAGAAAACTCCTGCAGAAGTAAAAATAGAAAAATCTGATGACGTTCCCAAGAAGAAGATGAAAAGTCTGATGAAGGTACTGTTATACACTAAATTTGCGCCTCTGATCACAAGCTCTCTTTGTCTTGATAATCCAGTATAACAAGGGAGTCATCTCAAGGTTGTGGGACCTCTGCTAACCGAGATGAGACCTCCAGATTCTAGGCTGGTTTCTCTTGGATAATCACCTTAGCTTGCTGTTAAACAGGAAAGTAAACTTGAGGGGAAAAGGGTTAGAAGGATTGCATGGAAAGGGAAATAACTGAAAGCAAACTACCTACTAGGTGATGCACCGAATATGACATGAAAACATAACACACACAGGATAAAGCCCCAGGTCAATTAACTTGAATTGGAGGTAAAACACAAATCTCTTGTATAGGCATGCATAAATATTTCATAACAAGGTCATGATTACACAAGTTAAGAGGAAAGACTTCACAGTTAACAGCTCAAACTAAGACACGAGTTACAACCTGCGAGAAAACATACTCTTCTACAAGTAGATGCTACGAAGGGACATGATTAAGAGGAAATAAAATCATTCACAGTTAACCCATCAACCATCTAAAACACATGCAAACAAGCAGAAAAGAGACAAGGCTGACACAATTCAATAAATTGATTCCAAGAATTCAAACTCTGCATATTATTTCTCACAGTGAGTTACAGACTCATGCACAAAATATACCAAGGACAGAAAAAATGTCACAAAGCATGCCTTCCTGCATAATCAGAACTTCTTACAAATGAGTCCTCAACTCATACTTATACAACTACATCATTTATGAGGGCCAAAATATTAGGGGTCAGATTTTGCCTATCTAGCCACCGCTTAGCCCTTCAAAATTCTAAAAAATACCACTTGATGACCCAAAAGTCATACCCAGGAAATATCAACATAAATGCCCCTTCACAAAAGCAATCTTATCCCTTAAAAGCGCATAAGGAGCTTCTGGAAAATAATAACTATATGCTGACTTTAACAACTGCAACTTCTCATCTTTTAAGAAAATCTGATCTTTCTAGCATCTAAGAAAATATCTGATATCCTTCCACCGCTAAGATAAACTAATATTTAAATGGCAAGTAGCACCTTCTCTTCTCAGTCACTTACTCGCAGTCTCTTACACTCTGCTTCTGTCTTCTGCACGAGTGAGCGACGAGCTTTCTTTTTTACCTTAGTCGCAAACTTGTGAGCTATTTTCTAATAGCACCTGAGTCTCTGTGACTGAGCGCCAATGTACTTTACCCTTCAGTTACTCCTTTATCACACAGTCACAGGCTGTGTTAAACTGAATTTTGATTCTGAGCGAGTGAGCGACATTGCTTTTCTTCATTACACATTCTGTTTGGTCGCACACTCGTGAGCCTTTTACTCTATTTTCATTTCATGTGCGATTAGGCGATGGCATCTATTCTCTATTCGGTCACAAGCTCGTGAGCCTTTATTCTCTACTTTCATTTCATGCACGAGTGCGCGACAGTAGCTATTTTTTGACTAGTCGCCAACTCGCAGGCCTTAAAATATTACTTCATTATTGACCGTGAGTACGCGACCATACACTTTTTCCTTTCACTCACTCACTCTGGAGCTGTCCCTCCTTTGCTTTCATTGATCGGCAAGTGAGAAACATCTTATTCTCCTCTAACTCGTCGCACACTCGCAGGCTCAATACTTCAGCTTTTATCTTATGCGGGAGTGCGCGATGAGTCCTTTCTTTCTTTAGTCATGAAATTGTGAGCCCTTTTCCTTTAATCTAATTTTATCAGTGACCGAGCAACACCTTCTTCCTTTTGCTCATCGCTGACTCGCGAGCTCATCTCTGATCACCCCAAAACATCAGCGGGTGAGCGATGACTCTCTTTCTAGCTCGTTGCGTGCTCATGAGCTATTTTCCCTTTTTCCTTACTGACTAGCGACTGAGCGACAACCTTCCTTTTTACTCATTGCACACTCGTGGGCCTGAAAAATTCTCTTTATAACTGATTGCGAGTGAGCGATGACTCTTTTTCTTTATTTGTTGCCTAGTCGCGAGCTGCTTTCTGTTCACCTTTATTTACTGGCGACTGAGCGATGACTTCCCAATTTTACCTTATCGCATAGTCGCAGGCTGCTATTTGATCACCTTAAAACATTGGTGAGTGCGAGATACTATTGAACAATCACTTAGTCGCTTAGTCACGAGCCTTTAAGAACCTTTAAAACTATATGTGTGACTAAGCGAATGCAATTTGAAATCAACATTTTATGTCCTCGTCACGCACTCGCACTTCACAAAACACATGAGTTAGAACCTATGCGAGTAGGAGACCACTATAATATGACCTTATCATGCACTTGCGCAACTATAACATTGACTGCCATGAGATATCACGATTACATGATTCACCCTTTAAAACACCTCATCGCCCACTCGCAGACAAAACAAAAATTTTAATAAACATCTCGCGATTGCGCGATGACCTTCATTTTTTACTCGTCGCGCAGTCGCACAACTTAGAGACTTTGATTTAAATAGATCGTGACTGTGTAATTAGACAAAAATCATGATTTGGAAAGGGTTTTGACTATTTTTGTGTGGCAAACACAGAATTTGAATGATAAACCCCGGGAAAGAGCTGCCAAGACCTATGGTTTTTAGGGTTTAAGGGCTTTTTGCAAATTTGGCTAAGTGTAAACTGGAAAACCTGAAAACATGACAGGGTTGAGGTAAAAGGGTAAGAGATAGCTAAATTGAACACCATTAATAACTGGGATGCACCCTCCAATCTATCTAAAAAACATAACCAGCTCCACTTTATTAAGCTGGGAAATAAAATGGGTAATATTTTTGGCGACATCTGTGTCATGCTTGCCTACTAAGCATAATAGACCAGCTGCCTACTATCCAGTCCATTGGGCACAGAGTCTCTTATATGACCAAACTTCTAAAAAACATTCTCCCTTCAATGTTGTAATCACCTCCAGACTGCAACCTCTCCTAATTCATCTAGTACCTGTGTATGGCTTATGACATGTAATTAGAGCTCTATGAGGGAGGTGTATATGATGTGCAGTAGTGGATACATGTTTTCACTGCTTCATATGATGGATGCCTATCTCATGCAATTGCAGTTTACTACAGCAGCTTGCCCTTCTCAGAAACAACTATCTAAAATGTGCAACCAACACTTAGGGAATGAAAATTTCAACTAATCTATGTGCAACGACACTTATTGAAACTAAAACCTACCCTAAACTAAACAGCAATGAAGAAATGCTAAACGAATCCATTTACTGGCTCTATAAAATAACTGCCCTTTCTCCTCAATTTGCAATGATTGGCATGTTCATAGGCAGCTAGGGAAAGAGACATGCTAGATATGACATCAAAAAACAATTGTAACTCCTCCTAGAAATGACAAGCCAGTTCACTCACCTCCTCTTGGTGTGCATGCACACTACTACTTGAGAGTGTATTGATCAATTGAACTTCATCCTTTTTTATTACATCTCCAGCTGGGACCTCATGTTTGGGTGTCAGTAAAATGAGTGATCTGTCCTCCACCCTAGATAAATGTCTAACAAGGCATCCCCTTGAAAGAGAAAACTTGGAGCTGCTTTTGCTGGTGTTTGGCTTTTGGACTGCTTCCTCAACACTTTTTTGCTCATTGAGATCAACTTCTTGAATTGTCTCACTTGTGAGGAGAAAAGACACCTTGACTTCATCACTTTGCTTGCTGGGATGACTTGGCTCTTGTGTTTCAGAAAGAAACATGGTTGCCTTAACACTTGGTTGTTGCTCCCCATGAATTTCTGACTTAAGAGATACTGGCTTTGTATCAATCTCTGAGCAAAATAGCTCCAGCTCCTCCCAGAACATATCTTCTTCCAAGTCTTCCTCATTTTTTTGCATGGGGTGGATATTTTCAGTAGCATGATAATTATCTTGAAGACCCAAAAGGACCTCTTGAACCTTTGACTGTTGAGGACACAAAATTTGTACAAACTCATATCCTTCATTTTGTTGTCCAAAGCCTGATGATGGTGCTAATTCAAGCATGTCATCCTCTCCAACAAAACCAGGTAGCTCACTAAACAAAGAAGTTTCCATCTCCTGATTCTTTCCAACAAGACTGGTATTTGACATAAGGACCCCTTCAACAACAGCCTGGTGTTGTGATTGGCTTTCCTGAGCTTGAGTCAATAGGGTCTTTAACAATTCATCTTTTGCCTCCAACATGTTTTCATAGTGTTGCTTTTGCATCTCTAGATCTGCTCTAAGCTGAAACTCTTGTTTGTCCAATTCTTTGCAAAGCGTTTCAGCATGTTGTATCTTCTGAGCCTCTTCACACTTCATAGCTGTAGCAAGTAGGACCCTTGCTAACTCCTTGTGCTCTTCCAACTCCTTCTCATGAAATTCCTCATGAGCTGCTAAATCTTTTTGAAAATTCTTCTTAAATTGCATCTCTTGTCGCCTATATTGCTCCACCAAATATTTCTTATGACATTCATTCTAACAAGCTAAGGCCTCCTTCTCATGAAGATAAGCCTGATATGACCATTCTTCTTGCTGTAAACTCAAATATTGCTAAAACTCGGATTCCTGCTGCCTCTTAATGTCATCAATCTGCATAGCCAAGTTCTGCAACATACTTGCAGTATCTTTAATTTGTAAATCATTAGCATCTACGGGATGATGAAAAGATTGAGTAGACATGGGCTGATTGTAAGCATATTGTGATTGCTGGTTCTGACATGCTTGAAATAGATCTCCTTGGACACTACTCTCATGAAAGGGTGGAGAAGATACCAATTGACCATCTGGGGATACATGGTGTCCTTGAAAATTTGACATTTCTAATCATCTGAAAGGTTGGAAATCAGAAAATAATATGTAATTTTTTTTAACATACCAGCACTTAATCTTATGAAACCAGTTCATTCTCCTCTACAGAGCTGCCATGTGTGTTGATCTGCCTCTTGAAGGCCAAAATTACTGTTGTACACACCAACAATAGCAAAATAATGTAAAAAGGACTGAAAAATTCAGTCACTAGTCCCACCGGGCGTGCCAAAAATGTTATACACTGAATTTGCACCTCTGATCTCAAGCTTTCTTGGTCTTGATAATCCAGTATAAAAAGGGAGTCATCTCAAGGTTGTGAGACCTCTGCTAACTGAGATGAGACCTCTAGATTCTAGGCTGGTTTCTCTTGGATATTCACCTTAGCTTGCTCTTAAACAGGAAAGTAAACTTGAAGGGAAAAGGGTTAGAAGGATTGCATGGAAAGGGAAATAACTGAAAGCAAACCACCTACTAGGTGATGCACCGAATTTGACATGAAAACATAACACACACAGGATAAAGCCCTGGGTCAATTAACTTGAATTGGAGGTAAAACACAAATCTCTTGTATAGGCATGCATAAATATTTCATAACAAGGTCATGATTAAACCGGTTAAGAGGAAAGACTTCACAGTTAACAACTCAAACTAAGACACGAGTTACAACCTGCGAGAAAACATACTCTTCTACAAGTAGATGCTACGAAGGGACATGATTAAGAGGAAATAAAATCATTCACAGTTAACCCATCAACCATCTAAAACACATGCAAACAAGCATAAAAGAGACAAGACTGACACAATTCAATAAATTGATTCCAAGAATTCAAACTCTACATATTATTTCTCATAGTGAGTTACAGACTCATGCACAAAATATACCAAGTATAGAAAAAATGTCACAAAGCATGCCTTCCTGCATAATCAGAAATTCTTACAAATGAGTCCTCAACTCATACTTATACAACTTAGCCAACTGCATCATTTATGAGGGCCAAAATATCAGGGGTCAGATTTTGCCTATCTAGCCACCGCTTAGCCCTTCAAAAGTCTACAAAATACCACTTGATGACCCAAAAGTCATACCCAAGAAATATCAACATAAATGCCCCTTCACAGAAGCAGTCTTATCCCTTAAAAGCCCATATGGAGCTTCTGGAAAAAAATAACTATCTGCTGACTTTAACAACTACAACTTCTGATCTTTTAAGAAAATCTGATCTTTCTAGCATCTGAGAAAATATTTGATATCCTTCCACCGCTGAGAAAAATTGATCTTTAAATGGAAAGTAGCACCTTCTCTTGTTATTCGCTTACTCGCACTCTCTTACACTCTGCTTCTGTCTTCTGCGCGAGTGAACAACAAGCTTTCTTTTTTACCTCAGTCGCAAACTCGCGAGCTATTTTCTGATAGCACCTGAGTCTCTGCGACTGAGCGCCAATGCACTTTACCGTTCAGTTACTCCTTTATCGTATAGTTGCAGGCTACGTTAAACTAACTTTTGATTTTGAGTGACTGAGCGACATTGCTTTTCTTCATTACACATTCTATTCGGTCGTGCACTCGTGAGCCTTTTACTCTATTTTCATTTCATGTGCGAGTAGGAGATGGCATCTATTCTCTATTCGGTCGCAAGCTCACGAGCCTTTATTCTCTACTTTTATTTCATGCGCAAGTGCACTATAGCAGTTGTTTTTTGACTAGTCACCAACTTGCAGGCCTTAAAATCTTACTTCATTATTGACCGCGAGTGCGTGACCATACACTTTTTCCTTTCAGTCGCTCACTCGCGAGCTATCCCTTCTTTGCTTTCATTGATCGGTGAGTGAGCGACATCTTATTCTCCACTAACTCCTCGCACACTCGCGGGATCAATACTTCATCTTTTATGTTATGCATGAGTGCACGATGAGTCCTTTCTTTCTTCAGTCATGAAATCATGAGCCCTTTTCCTTTCATCTAATTTGATCAGCGACCGAGCGACACCTTCTTCCTTTTGCTCGTCGCTGACTCGTGAGCTCATCTTTGATCACCCCAAAACATTAGCGGGTGAGCGATGACTCTCCTTCTAACTCGTCGCGTGCTCACGAGCTATTTTCCCTTTTTCCTTACTGACTAGCGACTGAACGACGACCTTCTTCCTTTTTACTCATCGCACACTCACGGGCCTGAAAAATTCTCTTTATAACTGATTGCAAGTGAGCGATGACTCTTTTTCTTCATTTGTCGCCTAGTCGCGAGCTACTTTCTGTTCACCTTTATTTACTGGTGACTGAGCAATGACTTCCCAATTTTACCTTATCGCATATTCGCAAGCTGCTATTTGATCACCTTAAAACATTGGCAAGTGTGCGATACTGTTGAACAATCACTTAGTCACTTAGTCGTGAGCCTTTAAGAACCTTGAAAACTATATGTGCGACTGAGCAACTGCAATTTGAAATCAACATTTTATGTCCTCGTCGTGCACTCACACTGCACAAAACACATGAGTTAGAACCTATGCGAGTAGGTGACCACTATAACACAACCTTGTCGTGCACTCGTGCAACTAAAATATTGTCTTCCATGAGATATCACGACTGCGTGATTCACCCTTTAAAACACCTCATCGCCCACTCGCAGACAAAATATAACTTTTCAAAAATAGCTCGCGATTGCGCGATGACCTCCATTTTTGACTCGTCGCGCAGTCGCGCAACTTAAAGAATTTGATTTAAACAGATTGCAACTGCGTGATTAGACAAAAATCATGATTTGGAAAGGGTTTTGACCATTTTTGCGTGGCAAACACAGAATTTGAATGATAAACCCTGGGAAAGAGTTGCCAAGACGTAGGGTTTTTAGGGTTTAAGGACTTTTTGCAAATTCGGCTAAGTGTAGAATGGAAAACCTGAAAACATGACAGGGTTGAGGTAAAAGGGTAAGAGATAGCTGAATTGAACACCATTAATAACTGGGATGCACCCTCCAATCTATCTGAAAAACATAACCAGCTCCACTTTATTGAGCTGGGAAATAAAATGGGTAACAGGTACATCTACACCCTCAACTACTATTGACTTGGAAGCATCTCCATGATCAGTACCAAGTAAGTTGACTAGAAGAAGGAAGAAAGTTCCCACATGTCACCCATCCTCAAGGACAACAAGGCACAAGGTAAAGAACACTCAAGCCTCTCCCGAGGTAGGATTCAAACCTAGTCTGACAGTTCTAAAGAACATAATTGATAATAAAGGTAGAGTGGAGTCTATTAAGAATGTCTATGACAAATACGACGAGATGGATAAATCAAAAATTGATTCTATGATTATCTCTCACATGATCAAGTTTAAGAGGATAGTATTGGAACTCAAAACAGTCATACCAGACAAAGTATGGAACATACTAGATGTATTGAAAAGACAAGCAATTGAAGAGGATATAAGGATTAGAGAAGAAACATTATGTAGTATTCTCCTATTTTCTCACATGATGAGAAAGCTATAATGTTGGATTTGGTAAAACCTAATCTTAGAACCAAAACAAGAACTCTACATATCATGAAAAAAGACTATGAACTAGTTGGTGAAGAGACTAATAAAGATTTTGAGTGAGTATTTGTGGATAGACATATGTATCCATCAACTGCGCCTATAGAAAAGGTGACTCCAATCCCTCCAAAATAGGATAAAGAACCAGTGATTCAAAGTGCGCCTATGACAGGTCCACAGGATTCAACACCCACTATTTCAACACCTTCTAATACAACTAATGATTCAGAAGAAACTATTTTGATTGATGATGTTAAGATATCGATGACTGCTTCTGACAATGACATGGACAAAGTTGAAAAAGCATTTGTTAGCACTGAAGAGACAGAGAAGGTATGCACTGATAACACTTCCTTATAGCATGATGAAGTTCCCTCTAAAGATTCAACAAACTTGAATAATGAGGAAGACAATCAATATAATGAACCACCTATTATGGAGATCACAATAAAAAGTGAATGTATGGATACTAGTCAGAATACTATATTAATTCCATCCATTCAACCATCAACTTCAATGTTGTCAAGTTTAACTCCTGAATTAGCAAGTCTAGATGTGTGGGGAGAAGAAGACTTGATTAAGATCAGTGTCCTAGCCATGGAAAAAGCCAAAGAGAAACAAGTTATGAGAAACCCTCTCTTTTTGGAATCAGTGAACATTCTGAATGACGTAGTGCCTGCAGACAAGAAAGTTGCTAAAATTTAGTCATTTGATGATTTAGATAGCATCCTAACAAGCTTCAAGGCATAGTTCACAAGTTTAGTAGACTCAGCTACTAGAACTACGGAGGAAGAGTATAAAAAGGAAAGATTGAATGAATTGGTAAAGAAATTTTCCTTATATGTAAATTCATTGAAGATTGGTCAGACAATACTAAAAGAGTTGGCATCAAAAGGAAAGGTAATACCAAATTGCATGGACAGAGGCAAACTCACCTCTGAGCACATCAAGAAGATAGAAGAGGCAGATATCTTGGTTGATAACATAAGGAAATTAGTTGAAACATAATCCCAAGACATGAACATCTGCAATAAGATCTATCAAGGGAAGATAGACAAGATTGAAAAAGTTAAAATGGATATTAGTAAGATAAGGATCAAGCAGACTCAACTAAGAAATGCACTTGCGTCCTCCTTAGTAGTGTTGAACAAGAACATAAGGAAATTAGTTGAAAAATCATCCGAAGACATCAATATCTATAGTAATATCTATCACGGGCAGATAGACAAGATTTAAAAACTTAAAATGGAGATCATAAGATAAGGATCATGCAGACTCAACTGAGAAATGCCCTTGTACCCTCCTTAGCAGTTTTGAACAAGAACATAAAATAGATTGATGCAACCATTGCCACCTATGATTAAGGACCCTGCATGGATCTAAAAAATATGGTGAAGCTTATATATTCCTTATGCACGCATCTTCAGATAGTTGATGCACTGAAGGCATTCTGACAGCAAGAGATCAAGAATCTATAGATTGCTTATCTAGATGTATACATGGAGTAAGTATCTAGAAACTTACAATTTTGACACCTTTTCCATTAATGTCAAAAGATGAGTAATGTATGTATATAAGGAGTATGTTATATAGCCAAAGTTATGATAGAGTCTTTTTGTTGTAAAGTCAAAGTTTTAAGCAACTTGGCTACATTCCTTTGTTTCCATTAATGACAATGGGGGAGATTGTTGGAAAGTTGACACTTAAGGTGTATATGACTTATTTTTTGTTTTCATTATGGAAAAAAAGTCATATGAAGTTTTTTCAAGTAAACTTGGAAGACAAAAATGGCTAAGAAAAGAGTTATGCAGTCGATCAAAGCACCAACACACATGCATAAGATCGATTTAGGCTATGTGCATTCATACATAAGCTCTATGATATGTTTTTGTGTTTACCATATACACGCATGGTATGGAATGATAGTACAAAAAAGTCACAAAAAGATTAAGTGCACTAATAGTTTAGAAAATAGAGTATGGAGCCGACCTCAGTTTCTGGATTAGCGTATAATCTTTTTTTTTGTAAAGGCTATGAGCCTATTGTAATAAGTTAGTAATTATGTTTTACACATTATTGTAAACATTCTTAAGCCAATTTTTTTGTAAGCATTGTGAATGTTGTTTCTGGGACGACTAAGGTCTTATTTTTGGTTGCGTCTATTTAGGCATGAACATATATATATATATATATATA
>MU226909.1:3645670-3659447 GCA_018584345.1 Thuja plicata
CTAGATGAACTATCTGAGGATCTTCAGTAGTGCCCAAGTTCACTGGTTGTGTTGGTTCAATTAATACTGAAGATCTTTCCTGAAAGTGTTTAGGGAGGATATCAAGAGTCTCATCCTTTGGCACCTCAGAGAGGTTTTCACCATCGGATACATCTTTTTTCTTTACTATTTTGGGATCTGATACTACCACAAAGTGGTTTTCACCATCAGTCCACTTTTTCTTTTTATTTTTCAATTCATGACTAAGAAACTTGATATCTTCCTGTGACATGTTCTCGCTCCTTGCATTGGTGGAAGAAGGGAGAGGTTCACAAGCATTAAGGTAAAAAGCCAGGGAGTGGTCATTGGAAAATGTGAGCATAGGGGTAGGATCTGTTCCACTCCAATCAATGAGGTCTGGAAGTACCAATTTTAGGGAGTTAGGTTCTGAGAAGGACAACATCGTGTTAGTATCAAAACTATTAATCGACATGACACGGTCTGTTAAGTCAATATCTTTGATGTCTAGATCAATAAGAGTGAAATCATTGTTAAAAGGGTCATTGTCAAGCATATATGGATCGAACTCTAGGGACTCATCAGTAGATAACTCATCATCATCTCCAGTGTCTCTGTCTATGATTGGAGGAAGAAACTCTTCTTCTACTTCAGGAGGATCAGTGTCTCTAGGAGGGATGTCAGGACGCCTACTAGGAGCTGCAAGAGTTGCAAACATGTGAACTATTTCTATCCCAATCTCTTCAGAAGCAATGGATAACAGATCATACTCATAGTCATGAGAGTCTGTGACATCATCATCAGATCTATTTAAATACTCAGCAATGTTTAATTGATGGACTCTATTAGCCGCTTGTAGATCAAAGTGAGGTAGATCTAGGACATGTGTAATGGTGACTAACTGTCCCCAGTTAGGATGTAAATTATGTGGCCGGGGTTCCTCTTGAGTGATAGTAGCTATGGTGTCTCCAACTTCTTGAATGGGCGGCGGTCCTAGTAGAGGAGTATGAAGATCTTGTGGTACCTCAAAACTAAGTATATAGTGTTCTCCTTGATATTATGGGTTTTCTGCACCAACATGTAGCAATCTCTCATAAAACCATGGGTCTGGGACTATGTCATCTGACTTCACACTCTCTGCCTCAGAAGGTGGACTCTTTTTTGAAGAAGATTTGTTGAATTGAGTAGTAAAGCCCAATCCTATTTTATCTTTGTTGAGGCGGAACTCCATGGGTATAGGTTCGATGATCCCTCATCCTGTGTCATTCAGAGGTCCTTTTCCTTTGTATCCCATTTGTGTGAGGAACTCATATCCTTTTCCATACTGTTCTAGGGATATCTTTACATTTTTAACCTCAGAGTCCACTGGTTCTTCTTTGTAAAGCCAATTTAAGACTGTCTGATCTTCTGTGTCATTTGAGGAAGATGTGGATGCCTTTACCATACCAGTAGCTTTGTGTACTTCTGGTTCCTGTACTGCAAGAGGTGTGAATTTTGATGATGGTTTTCCATATGATCTTGGTGATACTGGAAGCTCGATCATTGAGGGATTCAGGTCCAATTTGTATTCTCCCATACCTGTTTCTTGAAGTTTTAATGTTTTGCTAAAGCCTTTCATGACCATGTATTTGGTAGTTTTGGGAGCAACTATAGCCTCCTTGTTGTGTGGGACCATGCTACCTGCTTTAATATTGTTGCAATCATAGTGGGCATCAGCAGAAATGGTGACCTCTATTCCATTATGTGGAAATTTGATGCATTGATGATATGTAGATGGTATAGCCTACATCTCATGGATCCATGGTCTTCCTAGTAGAATGTTGTAGGCCAGTGGTAGATCCAAAACCTGATAGATAACATCTCTTTCAATCGGTCCAACTCTGATAGGTAGACAAATAATACCTCGGGAGGATCTTTCTTCCTCATCATATGCTTTGATGGTTATTTTATTTCAGGAGTCAATTTTTTTCTCTGAGAGGCCTAGCCTCCTGACAAGATCCAGTGTATAGATATTTAATCCAGCACCTCCATCTATCAATACACGTCTAACACAGGATTTATGAATAAGAACTTTGATATGGAGAGGTTGATTGTGTGGATGGGTCAATGATTTGTCATCTTCCTCAGAAAAGGAGAGATAATGTGGTGCTGAGATGTGATTGACCATCACTTGGAATTTTTCTATATCTATATCCTTTGGAACATTAGCAGCGTGTAGAGCTTGTTCTAGGATTTCTCTATGCACAGTGGATATTTTAAGCAATTCAAAGATGGAAATCTTGGAAGCAGTTCTTTGCAATTGATCCACCAAGTCATATTTTGCTTCGGGAATAGTGACCACATGTTTTGTTCCTGGTTTAGGTATAGTGATAATAGGAACCTTGGGCGTAGATGTCTATTTTGGAGGTCCCTTGATCGTAACCTGTGCTTGGCTCCGGGTTACAATGTTTGTGGAGGACGAGGCTCCTTTGATGGTGACCATGTTGATAGATTCATTTTTAATGTTAAGCATGTTGATCACATTGTCACTCTTGGAGTAGGTGTAGTTTACCTCATTACCTTTCCCTTTGGATGTTTCTCCTTGATTGTAATTGGGGAATGGTTTATTAAATGCCGTGTGATCTTCATTTGTAGTGTGTCCATCCACCTTGATTTTACCCCCTTCAATGAGGTCCTGGATAACGTGCTTGAGTTTGAGACAATTATTTGTCTTGTGTCCCTTGTTTTTGTGGAAGACATAGTAAAAGTTATCATCCCACCATCTAGGTTTGACCATTGGTTCCCAAGGTTTAGAATCAGGAATCGTGAGGACTTTTTTATCCACCAATGTTTTTTAGACGGTCTCAAGAGGTTCTCCCAATGGTGTGAATGTTCTTTGCGGTTTTGAATTCCATGTGCGTCCCTTGTCATTGTCATTATTGGCTTTGGGAATGGGAGGTGTTATTTTAGCCGCCTTGCTTGCCTGCATACCGTTGGTAAGATTGAATGCTTCAGTTCTGGAATTAATGTTGGAAGCATCAACCACTCCGTCATTGACAACATTTTTATTGTTTTTCCACCATTTAGGCTTGGAATTGGAGCTATTGCCTTTGTTTTCATTTTGAAGGGTAATCTCCCCCTTTTTGACCTTGACCTCCTTGATATGGAGAGTATTTTTAATCATCCTATCGAAACTAGGAGAATCTTGCATTTGTAGAGCATAGCTCAATTCAGATATGAGATTGTTAACAAAGATCTCCATCTTTTCTATTTCAGGGATGACTCTTGAATATCGTGCAAATATCTTCCTCCATCGTTGTAGGAAGTGTGTAAAGGATTCCCCCATTTTCTATTTGGTATTACATAAATCCATCATGGTAACATCGTGTTGAATGTTGTAAAAGTAGTGTTGAATGAATTGTTGCATTAACTCTTCAAATGTCTTGACTTTGGGATTCAACTTTGAAAACCATTCCATGGCGTTTCCTCCTAGACTTCCTAGGAATAGTCTCATGAGGTAAGTGGGTTCATGCATGTATTCAATGCTAAGAGTGCAAAACTCTCTCACATGGTCATGTGGATTGGTTTCCCCTGTGTATTTCTCATATTTTGGTCATGCCACATTGGGAGGAAACGGAACCATGGTGATATTCTTGTCAAAGGGAAAAGGACAAATGGTGTTCAAAGAGTATTGCATTTTTGGTTTATCCTTCTCTTGCTTGAGGTTGGTAAGCTCTGTTTGCATCTAAGTAAGCTGTTTGGTAAGGATCGATATGGGATTTGGTACTTCCTTTTCTTTGAGATTTTCCACATTGTAATCCTTTGGTAACTTGACACCGGTGGATGCTAAATGAAGAAAGTACTTTTCTTTGTCATCGCTGATTATTCGTTCCAATAGTTTATGGATCCTTTTGCTTTGTTTGAGTTTCTCATATTCATCCTCAGGGATCTCTTCTTCACTATCTGACCCAAAAGGATTATGTTCATACCGGGGTCTTTCTTGTTCTTCCAAGGCTTCAGATTATGTTTGTTTGCCATAACCCTCAAAGGATTTACTCCACTCATTAGTGTTGCTACCCATTTGAGGTGAATCGAGATCAAACAGGAAATTGCGAGAAGTTTCTCCTCGAAAGTGCGGTGTTTTAGGAGGCACTTTTGATTCTTCAGTTGTGTACTTGTTGCGTCTCATGTTGACCATGAATTTTATTTCTCAATTTCATCAACGTGTCCCAATAGTACTAGCAAGGTTTCCAAACCGTTCAAGTGAGTGTGTCTAGGTAGAAGTAACTATTTGTTTGTTTGGTGGATGTAAATGATTCCAGCATCAGAGGGTTAGAATGCCCTGATAGTGAGCTGGGAATCAAGTTGTTGATAGAGAATGGATAGAACACACGTATTGAACAGATCATGAAAGACTGACTGAGCATGCAAGGTAGATGTTTCTAAAGCGTGTTGAAAATAATAGCAGGGAGACTAGGAGAGACAACAGGGACCAGCTAAAGAGCTAAAAGGGTACCTAAAACAACTGAGACCTCCAAGAAAAGACCACTATAAATGCCCCCTGCCCAAGATGTGAGCTCCCAGATGCGAGCCCCTGAAAGAACCAGATACGATCCTAAACATGGGATAGGATCCTAAAACACTGAATGCGACTGTTTTCCTGGCCAAATATGAGCTTGTGCACCAAATACGATACTAAATACGGGATGCAACTCAGGAAATCCCGGATGCGATCTTATCATGGACTTTACAGTTTAGTTCATTTTAAGAATTTTGCCTTTTGAGGAACATGAACTTGTTTGTCTCCAAATTGCGTCAAAGGGTATTATAGGGCATGAAAAACACTTGTACTCTAGGGTATGAAATTTATTGATTGTTTTTTAGGAGCTTATCTTTTTAATGGCCTTTTAAACACGTCAAACAGTTTTATATTGTTAAGAGGATGAATCAAACACACGTCTTTTCCTATTCTCTAGGTGGAGGATGAAAATTTTTTTCTCGTTGACTTAGGTACACACTCAAATGCTAATCAAAATACAGCCATCACCAAGCACACAATGGCTCCAGTCATGATGCTGTATTAGCTGACTCCAAATGCAAGTGAGGGCACAATATGACGAGTGTCTTGGGGAAATTAATTTTTGCCTTGCACAAAGATTATCACCCTTTCGGGGATGAATCAGGAATTCTTTCAGTTTAAGTTGTTGTAGATTTTTGGGCAATCCGTTTAAAACTGTCCCCCATAGAATTGCACAAGGCAAAATTGAGGCGTATAGCCCTATGAGTACCTGAATATATATAGTCTCACAAGAAATATTGAAGCGGCTCCGCTCTATATATACCCCGATATGTTCAAGGAATGATATAAAAATTCCAAGAACAAAACCAGTTCCATCTTCCGAGGCTTTGGCCTACAAGGAAGCAACTATTTATAGTGAGTTGGAAGGGTCGGCGTAAGACCTATCCTCACTTGGGTCATTTCCAGGAGATTTTTCCTCAACTGGCAGGCCCTCTACTATTAAACGAGATTGGTAACCAAGATTGGCAAGCTTAGGAGTTCTAGATTTCTGATTCTTTAAAAGAAGAAGAGCATACTCTCCTATTCCATGCCGTTTTCTCCCAAAACACAATATACAATGGTTCTTTTCCCCAAGCTATGTTGAGCTTGTGTTAATGTTTTCTATTCTAAAGAAGATAGCAAGGGAAAGTTTTTCTTGTTCATTTACCGCATTGATTTAATGATTTGCTTGTCCAATTACTTGATCCCAAAAGCAATTATACGATGAAATGTTCAATTAAACCACATATTTAATGCTTTGTGTTGTTCATTTACTCTTCCAAACTAAATTAAATAAGTTTTTTGTTGTTCATGTACTCCCAATTTCGTCACAAATGATAAGACAATGTCTAACTTTCTGATTTTCCTTAAGAGGAAAAGAGCATAATATCTGATTGTCTTAGCAAGTTTGAGAAATGGTTTTTAAGTTTGGAAAAGCGAAAAAATAGAAGTCAAGACGGAAGGGGTATGGGTATCCTGCAAAGACCACGTTAGTAATTTAGTCCACCTTCATGAAACATGTTTAAAAAGACCTAAAAACACTTGTTAGGCTACAAAAACACAGAAACACAACTAGTTGAACTTGTTAGGATTAGTCAAATTAAGAAATCAAGCTCCAGAACTAGATGCGATCCTAAGTTTTACCAGATGTGACGTCATATCTGGGATGTGATCTCATTCCCCAAATACGATCCTGTGCTTTACCAGATGCGACCAAAAACTAGATGCGATCCTAGAAATCCCGTATGCGATGCAAAAACCACGCGGTGCGATGGCGTATACGGGATGCGATCTTGTAATCGTATTTGCGATTCTGTGTCCAATTTTTGAGGCTACAAATGGTTAAAAATGGTTAGAAAATGAGCTAAAATCAAATTTGAGCCCCATGGTGGGTGCCAAAAATGTGTGTGTGTAAATGGGTACCTGTCAGAATCAACACATACACTCAATAGATCATTATATTAGTCTAAAAGGGTTAGAAAAGCATGTAAAACCCACTAAAACTGACCTATTGCCTGCTAACTAGGAGGAGTGTGATTAAAAGATATTAGCCCTCAGAATATGCTATAAATCAGTGACGAATACAACCTAGCATGAAGGATTTTTATTTAAAAACAAACTAAAAGACAATAAAACATGCAATCTAGCTCTAAATGATGAAATAGAAACAATGAACTAGCATGAAATGAAAGATGAAATGTAGTTCTAGGATTAATCTAGCAGCATAACAATGTATTTTCAATCTCAAGTGAAGGCTTATTTTCTCTCAAAATAGGATTCTATTTATAGAAGAATGGGAGAGAGAGAGGGGGGACAAGGTTCATTTATGAATTTGAAGACTCATAAATGAACATGTAAGAGCCTTTAATGCCCAAGGCATTAATAGGGCATGGGAGAGACATGGGCTTAAGGTCTTCATATTAATGAAGGCATTAATGAAGGTCTTAAAGAGGGAAGGGAGGATGTAAGAGAATATGGACTTTAAGAAAGTCCAACTTGAGAAAGTGGACTTTATCAAGTGGCTGGAGTTGCTAAGTATTCATTAATGGAATGTGACAACATTAGGAGGTGGGTAAGAGAAGAATTTAGGATTAGGATTAGATTAGCATGGGTGAATGGGTTGAGAAGGGTTAGAACCCAGGGTAGAAGTGGTTGAGATGGGTTAGGTTGGGGTTTAGGGGAATATTAATAAATGAAATAAATTTATTCAATTCATTTAGAAATATAGGAATTAATTATTTAAACAATGAAATTACTTTTTAATAAGTAGAGGACTATAGCCATTTTAATTAAATTAAATAGGCTAGGGGAATGGGTTAATTGCAAGTGGGTATTTGATTTAGGGATTTATTTAATTTCTTTATAATTAAATACTATAGCCATGTTTGATTTTGATTTGATTTGATTGGTCGAAATTGATTTGAATTGTATGGCTATAATAGTTAATATAAATTAGTGATAAAAATCACCTAGGATATTAAATTGATTAAAAGAATTATGCCAAGTAGTAACAGGGTTGTTTGGACATAAATCAAGGGTATGATCACACTTAGGGTAAATAGGGTCCATAGTTGCGATAGACCAAATTCAGGTGGTTACAACAGTTAGCAGACATATTTACAAAGGCACTACCCAAGGATGCTCATGAATATCTACGACGTAAATTGGGGGTGATTCCCCTAACTGAAGCTAATTAGTTCAGAATGGTACTGTAGACACCTAAAACTTACCAGGTGTATCTCAAGCATTCCAAATTATAAATCTCAGCCAAATGCTTCAAAATATCATCTCAATGCAAATCAAATGGATATTTATCAAATCAAAGGAAAAAATTTCAAATCAAATTAAAAGATCAAATAATCATGAAATCAAATAATTAAATTCAAGCCTAAAGGGTTTAATCAAATTATGCAATTGATTTTTCAATTATATAGTTCAAATCAAAAAGGATGAAATCCAACCCAATCACCCTTCCATGGCTAATTTAATTAAATGATGGGGTTATTTAATTCGTAATTATCTTTGAGACAACCAACCAACTTTCCCTCCATTTGCAAACACCTCAAATCTTTTGACTTAACTAAACTTTCATCATGATCAACTCACTCTACCCCCTACCCTTGGGAAAATGCTATAAATACAAGCCATTTCCTTTGTGTTTGGGATCCAAGAATTCAAGAGAAAAAGAATCGTTATTATAGGCATATGAGGATAATTTGAGAGCTTTTAAGAGAGTTTTTAGCATTTGCATTGCATCTAGCATATCATTTTTAGGAGCATTTGTTATTTTCTCATATGATCTTGGAGCATTTTTTAAGCATTTTGAGCATTCTAGGTAGATTTGAGCATTCTTTTCCATACATATCTCATTTTAGGATTGTCCTTAAGAGAGATTAAGCCTAAGAGCTCTCTTAACAAATCTTGGATAGAGAACCATGAAATGATATAGATTTAGCTTCAATTCTTAGATTAACTTTGTTTTATCTTTCCATAGAATTGTTTTCTCTAATCTTAATTTCATGAAGGTGTATTTTATTACACACATAATGGCACCCATCGTGGGGATCTAAGTCTCTGTATTAACATTTTTATCATAATATTTTGGTCTATTTTCTTTTTTTCTTGGTGTTTTTCTTGTAGAAAATAGGAGAAGAGCCGCGTATACGATGCAAAGAGCCACCTACGAACAACAAAACACCACCTAAAAAGCTTGATTCATCTCCATCTTTCATTCTTCTACCAGGTGAGAGATAAATTGGACCACCTACCAGATAAATCATGCTGCCTGTCAGATAAAGTGCACTACCTGTGAACTTTCAACAGCCGCTTATCAACAATTTCTGACCGATTTTTATACTTTCTGCACCACTTGTTATTTTTATTTTACTGCCTGTGGTATTTTAAAGAGCCGTGTGTTAAAATTTAAAAGCTACTTGTAAATTTTAAAGTTCTGCTTACTAACATTTGGTAGCCACTGTTTAGATGTAAAATGTCGCGTAGTAAGTTTTGCTTTAAATCAGTGTTTGGTTAATTCTGTCACTTTTGTAATTCTCTGTACTTTCTTGTTCTGTAGATGAAAAATCACCCAAAGGTGCAGAAACCACAGAAGCAGATCTCAAGGCCTAGCAAGGAGGTAAGAGTTAAAACCAAGAATGATAAAGAAATTCATAATGCAAATTTGTTAGAGAGCTTGTTTGAGGAAGAATATTTATATGATCATTATATTAAGGTGTTCTTTGCGTATAAGAGAAAATTTCCTACTCTCTAATTAATTTTACATCCTTACTTTCTTTGAAAGCTTTAATCGATAAATCATTCATTTGAAAGAGCTTTTTAGGAGGTTTTTGGTGTCCCTTAAGATTTACAAGTTTTCTTCACTTTGTTGTGCTTTGTGTTGACTAACTTGTTGGAGGAGATGGAGTGGGAACGATTGCCACTAGGTGAGTAAAAAAATAATCCAAATAATCAAAAATGCACCTAGCCTTTACTAGCTTCGAAATCAGGTACTTATCTCATCAAGCTTGCATTTGATAAAATTATGGCTTTCTTTAAATCTAGCATAAGTAGAAAATCCTTTATTTCATCCAAATTGAACAAGTATTACGCATATTCTCTTCACTTTTTGAAGTTAATCAAAAAGACAAAAATGCAAAGACAATTTGGTAGAAGGACAAGGACAGGCAAATTGAACCATACATTTCAATTCTAAGAACCTCCTTGTTAAGGGGTTGAAAATGAACAAAATTGTTTAAAGTGTTTGGAACAAAATGAAGACAATAGGGATATGCTCTTCACTCTTTGAGTGAATCAAATTCCAAAACTTGTTGGACCAAGTTCAACTCCCGCTTTTATGAACAAGATAGCTAATTAGAGCTTTAAAAAGGCATACCTCCTGAGAATTGCTTTATGAGGACGGTGAGAGGGAAAGACCCAAAGTGGGAGATATTTTCTTTTACCACAATATCATTTGACCCACTATAAATAATGCACTTTTCCTTAATCAAAAAGTGACTAAAACTTGTGCAAGCCATCCTCACTTCCTCTAGTAGTCCTTCGGGATTGTGAAAAATTGTACTTTTGTGCATGTGGGAAGCCCTCAAAGGGGAAAAGGATCTTGTCAAGGTTTAGACCAGAGTAGGTTGAGATTTAATAAAATAGCAGACCTACTTTTATAGAGCCATGTTTAAAAGCCAGATTTTTTGAGGCTAAGGTAGACTACTTGGAAGATATTCTTGTACAAACCTGTTGAAACATCTGAGAACATACACTTTTAGTGTGGTTTTTAGGAATATGATGCAAATATTATGTGTGTGTTGAGTTTGTATTTCATTTTCATGCAAGAATATTTTTGATAAATCTAATCAAAGACATTAAATTTTTAAACATTGAAAACACCATTAAAATTGACAAAATCAATTCTGATTAGCAAAGCGCCATGTATAATCATTGTAGAGCCACTTAAAAATTTTTTGGGCCACTTATCAAACAAAAACCACTGCGTGATAACATCAAACAACCACTTGTTAACTGGAAAGAGCCGCATAGAAATATTTCAAAAACGCTTGGCAATAGACAAATGCTGCCTGCCAATTGCAGAGCGCCATGTACAAATTTTCTAGTAACCAATGGGTATTTGCCAAAGGTTTGAAAACAAGAAAATTTTCTTTTTGGATACCCTTTTGGACGTTCTATCACTGAGAATACCTATCTTGATCAAAATCCTCCATTATTGGGAATTTTGCAAATTCGTACATGGATTGGTCATTGAACAAGTTTGAAAACCTAAGATCCTCATTCTGACATATGTTAATGCCAATTTTCACTCGATCCCATTACATAAAAAGTACCCTACAATCAGACAGGTCTTATCCAAGACAAGAGTGTCTCTTCCTAGGTGATCCTTTTTTCGCAAATCCTGTACATGAAACCATCAAAGAAACAGAACTAAGGATGTCTTTTCCATTCGGTCATATTGATCCTGATCAGATTAATCACGTGAACAAGGACTTAAACAAAAAAGGAAATGTTGATCCTAATGATAAACGATCCAACACCAATATTAACAGATGGACAAACATAGACCCTAACAATCAAGGGATGAATAACACCAACAGCGGGGGAAATATGGACCCTAATGAAGAGGAGATAACTGATGAAAAGGTTACCAAGGCTATGCAAATCTCTTTCTTTATGAAACTTGTAGACCTAGCACAAACGGGTCTCAAGATTCCACACGATTATGATTTTTCCAAACTCAAGAAAGAAGAAGCAGAGGCTAACCCCATCGATATCATGAACAAATAATTCCAGCTTTTTCAACTACAATTGGACACATTGAAACAAGGTGGGGCTCCTAAACCTTTTTCTATTGAAGCCTTGTGTCCTTTTCCTTTTGACAAGCCCTTAGTCATGATACCATTTCCCACAAATTCTATTTATCCAAAATATGATAAATATGAAGGGACATCTAATCCCCAAGAACACTTAAGAGAATTGTGTTCCCTAAGTTTAGAGTTCATGCATGTCACAACTTACCTTATGAGGTTATTCCCTAGAAGTTTGGGAGGCATGGCAATGGAGTGGTTCTCAAAATTACCCTCCGGTATTAGGACCTTTGATGAATTGGCCTCTAAATTTGTAACCCACTATTCTTATAACATCAAGCATGAGGTTACAATGCTCAATCTATGCAATACCAAACAAAGAGATGGAGAAGGATTTCTACTTTTCCTACAATGGTGGAGAGCGGTATTTGCTAGATACCCTCAAAGTGTACCCAAAAAGGAAAAGATGGATATCTTTGTGAATAGCCTGAATCATGAAATGAACTATCGATTAAGGCTACAATGTCCTAGATCATTCCAAGACTTAATTCAGAATGGGGTGACACCAAAAGAGGTAAAGTGGAGAAATCAAACTCTACAAAGATAACAAAAATAACAACAACAACAACAACAACAACAACAATACCTCCAACACCAATCAAAATCAAAATAACAACAACAACAGTCGATATTGGACAAGGAATAACAACAACAATAAAGGAGTGGTTAATGATGGAATGGTGGAGGCTAATACTTTAAAATCTATCCCTTTCAATCTTACTCAAAACTCAACTCAAGCCAATAATGTGAATCAAGCACCCAAAGTACCCTTCAACAACAACACTAATAACAACTTTGGGAATAATCAAGGGGCTTCTAAGCCTAAATCATTCTTTGCACCTACACCCAAGAGGACCTTTACTACTTTGGGTGAACCATTGGAAAATGCATTAAGGACACTTATTTCAAATAAGCTTATCGATCTACCAAAGGCTCAACTCTATGAACCACACATTAAGCCAAACTAGTGGAATGAGAACAACCATTGTGACTATCATCGAAATAGGGCACATAAGACTAATGATTGCCTACACCTCAAACATGTGGTACAAGATCTCATAGACAATGGTGTGACCAAGGTGGACGGACCTCAAAATAATGAAGATCACACAGCCTTTAAAACTCCTTTTTATAAACATGAAAAGGGAGAATCTTTTAATTCCAACAATGGAGGAAACAATGCAAATAATGTAAAAAGAAGTCATAATGTCAACTTTGCTCATACTTATGACAATACCATAAATGTTGTTGTGGTTAAAGACTAACCTATTCAAGGGTCCACTAATTCCATCACAAGGGGGAAATCCTCAAAGGTTACCTTACAAGGAGTTACTCCTATTACTATTGGTACCAAGACACCAACTATTTTGGCTAAACAAACACCACCCACCACAAAGCCTTATAGTTTGGTAGATCAATTACAAAAGACTCCCACCCAAATATCAATTTTGGAATTGTTAAAATTATCTCCTAATCACAAGGAGATTTTGGAAAAAGCCTTGTGTGAGACCATGGTTCCTATAAACTTGGAGGAAGACAAATTTCAGAACATGGTAGGACACCTCATAGCCCCTCCTTTCCTTTCCTTTTCGGAGCAAGATGACATGTCTATCACACATCCTCAAAACTTACCCTTGCATATAGAGGTATTAATCCAAAGACATAGGGTTAAGAGAGTTCTCATAGATGGTGGAGCTGGTCTAAATATTTGCACTTTAAACCTTGTCAAGTCATTAGGTTTATCTGATTCTTCCAATGATCCAAAGAAGAAAATCACTATTAAGGCTTATGATGAAGAGGAAAGATCTTCAAAGGGTATGATTGTTCTACCAATTCAAGTGGGACCTATCAAAAATGACACTATATGTTAGGTCCTTGACATGAAATATACCTACAACATCCTACTAGGAAGGCCTTGGATACATGAGATGCAAGCGGTACCTTCTACATATCACCAATGCATGAATTTCCATACCTAGGGGAAGAGGTCACAATTGGTGGAGATTCAAACCCATTCCAATATTGCAATGCTTTGAAGCCAAGTCATGAATTGTATATTCCCCATAATAGGGAAAGAGATATCCCTTATATTACCATGGAAGAAGCCAAAGAAGAAAAGTCAAAATCAACATCAAAAGTCGCATCTACTCCTCACCCAATTAAAACTAACTCGACTACATCAACTAAGGGAAAAGAAAAGATGAGTTTTGAGGGTTCAAATTCAAAGGATAATTCAGTTCAGACTTCAACATTGAGATTGGAATCTTCTAAACCCACTAAGGAAGAAAGAGAACAAACTAAGAAAGATCATTATGAAAAGATGAGTGACCTAATGCATCAATTTGAAAAACAATGTAAA
>MU226909.1:3661906-3672388 GCA_018584345.1 Thuja plicata
AATGTCACCAATTCAAGGGAAACCTTTATTACTCTACATTTCAGCAACAGAAAAATCTTTAGGGGTCTTATTGGCACAAGAGGATGATGAAGGGAAAGAAAGAGCTATCTACTATTTGAGTAGAACCCTGATCAAATATGAATTAAATTATAGCTTCTTGGAAAGGGCTTGCCTAGCAGTGGTATTTGCCTCTCAAAAGTTAAGACACTATATGTTGTTATATAAGGTGAAACTCTTAGCTAAAATTGATCCCTTGAAATACTTACTTAGAAAAATAGCTTTAATTGGAAGGATTGTGAAGTGGGTCATGGTACTTAGTGAATTCGACATTGAATATGTTGATAGGAAAGCAATCAAAGTTCAAGTTATAGCCGATCAATTGGCTGAATATCCTTGAGAATCTACACATCCTATACAAGTCAAATTCCTAGATTCTACAATTGTGAATGTCAAAGCTAAGACATAGACTTTATATTTTGATCGATCATATACCCACAATTGCAGTGGAGTAGGCATTCTTTTGATTACACCACAAGGTTACACAATCCCAAAATCTTACAAGTTATTGTTCCCTTGCACCAATAACATAGCAGAGTACGAAGCTTTGGTCATAGTTATCAAGATGACTTTGGAGTGGAATGTCACAGAATTACAGGTCTATGGGGACTCCCAACTACTCATTAATCAAATTAATGATGAGTATAATACTAAGGATGGAAAACTATTTCCTTAGAAGAACTTGGTGGACAACTGGAAGAAATACTTTTCTTTGATTACTTTTGTAAAAATTCTAAGAGACAAGAATAGAGAAACCAATGCAATGGCCACTTTGGCATCTTTACTTCAGCTACCTAATCAAAATGAAAAGTATGAGTTCTTGGTGGAAGAATTGGTGAAACCAACATTTGACCTACCTGAGACACAAATTATTGCCCTTTTACATGGACATGACTCTCCATGGTATGGACCTATCTATGCTTACCTCAAAAATCAAACCTTACCTATAGACCAAACCCGCACTCAAAAGTGAAATTTCATAAGGTAAACAGCCCATTATACTATCCTTTCTGACACATTGTATCGTAAAGGTCTTGACAGAACACTCCTTAGATGTCTAGAGGAAGATAAATTGAAATTAGCTTTAAAAGATGTCCACGAGGGGATTTGTGGGTCACATTCAAATGGTTTAAACCTAGCCAAGAAAATCTTACGTATGGGGTACTTTTGGAAAACCTTAGAACGAGACACCTGTCAATATGTTAAAATTTGCAAGAAATGTCTATACCATGCAAACTTGATTCATGCACCAGCACAAGAATTAAACCCTTTTGTCACACCTTGGCCATTCTATTAATGGGGTTTTGACCTGATTGGCATGATTTATCCACCATCTTCAAATGGACACAAGTATATAATCACAGTGACAGAATACTTTACTAAATAGGTTGAATTTGTTCCTTTATCAACTGCAATAGGAAAACAAATTTCGATATTTATCCTAAATCATATCATTTGCAAATATGGCATTCCTCATGCTATCATCATGGATAATGGAAAATAGTTTAAGAACAAATATATTGATGAGATTTGTGACACATTCCACATTACACATCACTCTTCATCCATTTACTATCCCCAAGGTAATGGACAATTAGAAGAAACCAACAAGAACATCCTAAAAATACTTAAACAATCCTTTGGAAAATCAGAAAAGGATTGGCACCTTCAAATCAATCCAGCATTATGGGCCTATAGGACTAGTATTCGTACCCCAACATGAGCTACACCTTTTTCTTTGGTTTATGGGGCTGAAGCTGTTCTCCCTTTAGAAGTTGAAATACCATCCCTCAGGGTTTCATTGCATGGATTAATAGCGGATGCAGATTATAGAGTTGCCCACCTTCAACAATTGGAATTTTCAGAGGAACATCAAACTCAAGCCTATGATCATTTGAAAGTGTATCATAATAAAATTTCCAGGAACTATAACAAACATATCAAGCCAAGAAACTTTCAAATAGGAGATCTAGTATTGAGATAAAATCCAAAAAACTAGGCTGATAGAGAAAAGAAAGGGAAGTGGGAATCAAATTGGCTTGGTCCTTTTGTCATTGTTTCTTCATTTGGGATGGGGACCTACAAATTGGTTTATTTTGATGGTGATGAAATGCTAGAACCTATCAATAGCATTCATCTTAAGAGGTTCCACACCTGATTAAGAGAAACGAGTATCAGAATAAAGAGTATAAGTTGAAGAGTATCAGATGAGTCGAGCATCACCCTTGTACATGAGAAAATTCAAAAATATCAAAAAAAGGAGAAAAGATAAAAAAAAATACCAAAAAAATTAGAAATTTCTAAAAGCTAAAAACATTTGAAAAAGAGAAAAAAGTGCCTTGGTGAAAACCTAGAAATAGGTACCTTGGTAGCAAAAAAAGAGAAAAAGATAAAAAGAGCAATAATCCCAAGAGGTCAAAACCTAGAAACAGGCGCCTTTTGTCCTTTAGGTGTTTCCTAGTTGCATTTGTACATATTGCGATTTTCTTCATCTCACTTGTCCATATCCTTATTGCATCTGTTATTTGTGCATTTCCCTAATAAAATCTCAGAGCTGCATTTTGTCACATTCTAGGTTCAGTTGCCCTAAGTTTCACATTGGTAACATTTGTCACTTGGGGGCACACATCATAGATTTTTGTACCAACCAGATTCAATAGTGCAAACATTTCGGTCACATGTCAGAAGAAGATTTTTAGATTCAGGAGAGATATTTTGGAACCTTTGATTAATATCATTGTTCAACCCTAAGAAATTTGATTGCATAACATGATCCTTGAATCTCATTGCCTTATTTTATCAGGATTAAAAATTTGACACACCTTAAATGATCAGATTGTCTAGAATTCTTATTTGAAAATATTGATACATTTCACAAACACTTGGAATTTTGATGAGTTTTTCATTGCCTTTTTCAAGTCATGTTCTTTTTAGCTAATCAATGATGTTTCAGCTAGATTGGCAAGGATAAAAAGATATTATGTTTTCTTAAGCTTCCGAGTGACTATTTTGAGGAAGATTCTTTAACTTGTGTGAATTATTCTAAAGACATGGTCATCAAAGAACCATAGAGGACATTCATATAGGATGAAGGGTTAACCTTTGCTTGTTTAAGCAAAAGGATACCTTGGTTATTTAGATTTTCTATATCTTAATAACAACATCCACTTGCAACATTGAATCCAATTAAACCAGTATTCATACTCCCATAGTTGGTCATCCAACTAGTGAGGGTTGTATTTGGTTTTGTAGACAGGGGTACCACATGAGAAAAAATCATATGTATATTCTTATGGTCATAGTGGCACCAGTAAGGATTGTATGGACTCCTAGTTCCAAAATGCTCTATGATAAAAATATATGTCAGTTTGCATTCCTTTCGCAAACCTTAAGGACAATTAGTTGCATTGCATATTTTTGCATGTTAGATTAATTGCATTTTGCATGTT
Organism: Thuja plicata; assembly: GCA_018584345.1. Classification (NCBI taxonomy): domain Eukaryota; kingdom Viridiplantae; phylum Streptophyta; class Pinopsida; order Cupressales; family Cupressaceae; genus Thuja; species Thuja plicata. The sequence goes on from MU226909.1 coordinate 3,665,413, forward strand.
TAGATTAAATTGCATTCATGTTAGATTATTTGCTTGTTTCTCTTTGGCTTGCATTCTCAAATGCTTAGTTCTCAAATGGCTTGTCTTTCTAGAAAATTTTCCAAGTTCAAGGGAAGGGGGGACAAAGGGTTGATAACAACTTCATCAAATGAATTCGTTTCAATTCATTCAAAAATAAGATTTTCCTTTGCATTCATCATCATTAATCATTACTCATTATACATTCATGTCAGTGAAAATCAAGAAAAAAATACATTAATCATTATTCATTATCCATATCATCATTTAGAACTACATATCATAAATTAAATTGCATACATCCAAAAATACAAAAAGATAGATGCATTTCATTTACCATAAGCACTAAGTATTGCATTCATTGCATTGCATATTTCATACATGGTTAAATTAGAAAAACATATAGAGATAAAATTGCATTAACATCATTTGCATCCATTTATCTATGTCCTACTTTAAGACATTTGCATCCATTGCACAATAGAACTAAAGGCATCATAGAAACATATAGACATGCATAAAAGGAAATCTCATAAAAGGAAAAATCACAGATCATCATAAGATAAAACTCCATCATCAATGTCTATAGCATAATCAGTACATCTAAGGTACATCAGCGTCCTGATCAACAAATACATATGATACATATGATACAAATCCAGGGTCCATATCTGTCTCATGACCCTATAGGGGCACGTGATCCATCCCCAGCCAAACCTATGCCTGACCCACCTGTGCCATCAGGATCTCTATCACCTAATCTACCTTGTGAGCCAGGAAGTTCCTGACTAGTGCTCGCACTGGTCGGTAACTGAGCTAGAGCGGCCAGAAACTGCTGCGACATGGTCGTGCCCTAATCCAATCTCACTGTAACTGTGGTCATCCCATCCTGTAACCCCTGAACATCCCACACTATATCATCTAAAACTGGAGGATCCTGTGGTGCTTGAGGTACTAAGGGTACCTACGGTATAACCTGTGTTGTGCTAACTTGTGGGTCAACCTGTGGTATCTGTCCAGGAACCTATCTAGCTACCTGGACCCATCTGTGCCTATGTTTGGCCCAATCTGCATCCACTCTCAATGGAGCCTAACCCTATGGTACCTGTACACCTTTTAGTCTCTGCCTCAGCTGTCTGAAACCACCACCTCAGCCTCTTGCATGTCTGCCTCTCATCTGAGGCCCAGCTGCTCTCTGTACCCGTGGCACTTTGGGTGCTCTCTGGACTATATGCCAGTGTGGTCTACCACCATCATCCCCACCATCTCCACCATCACCATCATCTTCAAAAATTTCATCAACATCTAGGATAGGCTCTATTAGTTCAGTGAATCTCATGAAACAATGTCGCATGAACCAGTCTTGATACTCTGCTGACATCCCTGCATCTGAAACCAGTGGTAGAATATCCCACACACCATATCCAAGCTGATCTATCTATAAGAAAGCTGAATGGTAGTCAAAATATGCTCCCCACATCAACCTCTCTTCCTATACTCTATCATATAATGCCATACCTTGTGGCATATCCTACATCCGGCCAAACTAGCGTAATACTCTGCCATAGCAAAATCTCTCAATAATAAGAGATGATCGGCCTATCATCCATCGAGGTGAAAAAATGTAGGGTAACTCATCATCATCCTCTCACCATCTCTCACACTACAAGTACGGCCTCCAAACCATCTGATCAATGTCATCAATCGTGCGTCTCCAAAAATCAACCTTGCCCAGATGATGTTGGACAATCATACCATCATATAGAAATGCATATGAGTAACCGCAAGCCCAGACCCATACTGACACTAGCCTAGTAATAGAGATATGCTCCCATGTCCACAATTGTAACAAAATAGCACCTGCAGAAATAACTACACTACACCGATATATAATCTCATGTAAATCATGACATAACTATGCCAAAACATAGGAACCCCAATCCAATCTCCATGGATGAGAAATCAGGTCCTCTATAATCTAGCCCCATCTGACTGCAAAACCATGCCCTCATCTATCTGGCAATAATAATCCTCCTATCACAGCTATTAATAACGCTGGTAGGGTAGGGAATGAGGCAAACTATGCCCAAGTAATGCAATCATCTGTAATGGTGCAATCTCCAAACACCCATCTGCAAACACTTCTATCATAGATTGCATCATAATACACCCACTCTCCATGATTAAAGATCCTCAGTAGTCTATATACATCCTCTAGCATAATCGTCATCTCGCTGAGAGGTAAGTGAAAGGTATTATGGTCAGAATGCCATCGCTCTGCCATAGTTGTCAATAAACCTTGGTTCAACTAAAACTGAGGGAATCCAAAAGGAAACTAAGACCACAAGTATCAATGATACACCACTCATGTGGCGTAAGCTCATCTACTAGATCAAAAATCCACAACGCTACGCACCCGCAACTTGCGGTAATGCTCCTACATTTTGAAACAAAGTGCATCATGTTAGTCTTTCTCTTGATGAACCATTCTAAGTCAATCACAACACATTAAATCTATCTTTTCTCTAACTTGAGTGTATCAACTTATTGCTCCTAACCTCCAAATCATGAGATACAAGGACAATTTGTAATCATTTTTAATCATATCTGATTGACGTATGAAACATTCATCATTATGAATTTTCTAACATCCTAAACACTATGCGACATTCTGGACAAACATTTTCTATCTTGGAACCTAATTGGGTCATCTGGATGATCAATCAAACTGAGTTCATCTATTTTTCCTATATCAACTTTAAAATTTATGGTAGGCGGCACTTAACTGAGTGTATGCGGCTTTTTAATCCACGTAGCTTTTTAATCTTCAAAAGCAGCTCTTTACCATGCAGAGGCGACACTTTACTATTTAGGCGGCCTTTTGTAGGCCTACGTGGTTTTTAAATCATTATATGAAGCTTCTAAAACATGGTGTTTTTAGGCGGCACATTATCTTTTTGGATAGAAATTTTTGATCTAGCTCCTACGCAGCTACAGATTGCATGTACCCAGCTTTTCACAGCACCGATGCGGCTTTTAACAAGCCTATGCAGCACTTTACCTATCCTACATGCCATTTGGCTAAAAATTGTTTAAAAAGCAGTAAAAACATGCAATAAATGCAATTTTCAAAGAAATAAATTTAAAAAGAGGGTTCAAACCACTCACTGAAGGCCCGTAATCAGGAGGTCTCTGATATTGGCACGACCGCTTGAACCTATGCTCTCGTATGGCGACCACCATCACTATCAGTCATCAAAGGATTAGAGAAAAATATCAAAAGTAAAAAGTGAAAATGAATAGTAATTTTGGGCTTTTCAACCTATTTAAGCTATTTTAATCTATTTTATGAGATTTTTGACCCCGTCAAAGCTCATCTGCATATTCTTCTCACTAGGGCATTTGTTCGCCATCTTTTCACATCATCATTTATCAGAAATTCTATCATCTTTGATCTATCCTTTACACTTTGTTCATCCAAAACTTTTACCTACGATCAAGATGATTCCATTTCTAAGGGGGCATCATCATATCATCAAACTAGGTTTCTACAGCATATCTTATATCCAATTTGGGGCATTAAAATTTCAAACTTTATCAATCACAGTTTCATATCGAGTTTTCATATCGGGAGTTTCATATCAGGATTTTCATATCAGGTTTTCATATCAGCTCATCAATATCATCTCAATGATCAGGACAATCAAGCTTTCTTTGAATCAATGCGCTTTGCACATTAATTCAAAGAGGGGCATTTGTAGACACCTAAAATTTATCAAGTGTATCTCAAGCATTCCAAATTATAAATCTCAGCCAAATGCTTCAAAATATCATCTCAATGCAAATCAAATGGACATTTATCAAATTAAAAGAATAAAATTCAAATCAAATTAAAAGATCAAATAATCATGAAATCAAATAATTAAATTCAAGCCTAAAGGGATTAATCAAATTATGCAATTGATTTTTCAATTGTATAGTTCAAATCAAAAGGGATGAAATCCAACCCAATCACCCGTCCATGGCTAATTTAACTAAATGATGGAGCTATTTAATTCCTAATTATCTTTGAGACAACCAACCAACTTTCCCTCCATTTGCAAACACCTCAAAGCTTTTGACTTAACCAAACATTGATAATGATCAACTCACTCTACCCCCTACCCTTGGGAAAATGCTATAAATACAAGCCATTTCCTTTGTGTTTGGGATCCAAGAATTCAAGAGCAAAAGCATCCTTATTATAGGTATATGAGGAGCATTTGAGAGCTTTAAGAGAGTTTTTAGCATTTGCATTACATCTAGCATATCATGTTTAGGAGCATTTGTTATTTTCTCATATGATCTTGGAGTATTTTTTGAGCATTCTAGCTAGATTTGAGCATTCTTTTCCATACATATCTCATTCTAGGATTGTCCTTGAGAGAGATTAAGCATGTGAGCTCTCTTAACAAATATTGGATAGAGAACCGTGAGATGATATAGATTTAGCTTCAATTCTTAGATTAACATTGTTTTATCTTTCCATAGAATTGTTTGCTATAATCTTAATTTCATGAAGGTGTATTTTCTTACACACAGGTACTATTGCATCAAATATTCTATACAAAATATTTTTCACATTGATGCACAAACAGTCACACTTTAGGATGCTGCCTAAAGTTGTGAAAAGATAGACAAAGATAGTAAAAGAGTATAAGTCATAAGAAAGATGACAGGAATATCATGATATAGAGTTTAGAATAGAAGAATCTACATGATGAAGATGTCAACATCTTTGGCATTGTTGTCAAAGATGGTGAAGTTTACTGAAAGAGGGAGAATTATACTGAGAAAGATATAGGGAGATTTTAATACTTAGAGGAAAAAAGATTGATGAATAGAAACATAAAGATATCAGTGTGATTACAAACACAGAGGGAGTAATTTTTTATAGATGAGAATCAGAATGAAGCTAAAGAAATTAATGGAAATTTGTTCATACAAGGAACACATGCACTTTTTTGATTGTATGGTAACTATGTTTGCAAGAACATTGTTTTATTATTTTGTATTTCCATCAATTCCAAAGAGGGAGATTGTTGGAAATATTGTTTGGAAAGCTACAATGGAAACAATTATTATTTTTTCATTGATGTCAAACCTTAACTGGTGAGACTATTGCTATGTGTTTGAGTGCTATATCTATTGATTGATGGAGGAGATTTAACAAGAAGAAAAAGAAGAATGGTTGAGTTATGAGGAATTACAAAGGGTACTTTATTAGTTGGCACATAGGCAAAGTGATATGTTGTTTATCTTTCAGTGATAGCTTATTGAGAATAATTTATGCCGAGAAATTTTTTTTGTCAGTCGAGCACCAGTGTGTGCTGAGCATATTTTCCTATATGTGTCGAGCATCAGTAAATTTCTGAGAAAGTTTTGTGTCGGCCGAGCATCAGTATTTTGATGATTGACAAAATTTAAGATCTCTAGCCAACACAGTTGATTTTATTGGGATATGTAAAGTTAATAAAGGATAAGCACGTTTGATCTACACTATGTAAATGCATGGGTAACCATAATTAAGGCATGGATCGAGGATTTAATTGGTGATTGTATTGGAGAAATAAATTAAATGTAACATGATGGGAAGATTCATTGGATCTAACCTAACCTAAGGTCTACGATCTTGATTAAGTAGAAAAATATGTATCTAACCTAGATGCAGAGGTATATGATAACCTCAAGGGGTTATTCATGAGAAGAGAGTGAAGATAGTTGGGTATGCAGAGTATGCAAGAGGATTTCATGGTTAATTGACTGATTGGCAAGATCTAAGAAAAGAAGGCTGAGAAAACAAGTACAGAGAGATTGCTTGACGAATTTCCAAGAAGATCTAGAGTTTGAGATGAGAATGGAGGCCACCTAGTGAATTAACATAAGAGCTAAATTGGATGTGGATTGCAAAGTAAGTTGTATGAATCAGATCAAACTTGCTAATTAATTTCTAACCATTGTATCAGTTGAAATCCTTTAACTAGGTTGACCTAATAGTCATTATATGAATCCTTTGAGCAAGGTGATATTCAGATTGGAATATTCTAAGTCCTCGAACAAGGCCACTCCTGACATGGTGTTTAAATCCTTTAACTAGGTCACATTTAGCAATGTGTTTTGTAACCTTTAACAGGGTTGGCTCTTAATAGGGTATCACTTCAGAAGAATGAAAACTTGATTGCATGTTATTGGTGGTTTTCCCAAATTGGGTTTCCACGTTAAATACTGGTGTCAACTTGTGTGAATGTTTATATTATGTATTACTATTAAGTTTCAGCAAGCTTATTTCATCTAAACAGTAAACTACATACTTATATTATTATCCTATGCTATCACTGCCGAGCATATATGAGTTGTTTAATTTGGTATAAATTTTTAATGGGCACCTCTAGACCTATGGATAATTGATTCACCCCCTCTCAGTTATTCTAAATTCATTCTAACAGTTTCCTCTACCATCCAGGAGGTTGTCCTTATCATTCATGAATTCTACCTTGAAACCAATGTTATTTAGTTATGCTACACTTACTATATTATTCCTTAGTCCTTAAACCCAATAAGCATTATCATATTTAATTCCTTCAATAAGAGAAATACAACCTGTGTGTGTGTATTTGGGAACCTGTTAAGAACAACAAAAACACTCAATAGGTCATTGTATTAGTCCAAAAGGTTAGATAAAACATTCAAAGCCACTAATAATGACCTATTGCCTTCTAAATAGAAAGAGTGTGATTAGCTACATATCAGCCCTCAAAATATGCTACAAATCAGTGACATATACTATCCTATCATGAAGGATTTAGATTAAAAACAAGCTAAAAGATATGAAAAACAAGTATTCTAGCTCTAGCATGTGAATATTTAACAATGAAAAAGCATGGAATAAGAAGTGCAATATGATTCTAAGAGTAATCCA
>MU226909.1:3672438-3718233 GCA_018584345.1 Thuja plicata
AGAGAGGGGGGGGGGGGGGCACAAGGTGAATTTATGAATTAGAAGACCCATAAATGAAGATGTAAGAAGCATTAATGCCCAAGGCATTAATAAGGTATGGGAGAGACATAGGCTTAAGGTCTTCTTCATTAATAAGGTATTAATGAAGGTGCTTAAGAAGCATGGGAGGAAGGCTTGAGAAAGTGGACCTTAAGAAATTCCAGCTTGAGAAAGTGGACTTTCTCAAGTGGGTGGAGTTGCTAAGCATTCCTTAATGGAATGTGACAACATTAGGAGGTGGGTTAGAGAAGAATTAGGATTAGAATTAGATTAGCATGGGTGAATGGGTTGAGAAGGGCTAGAACCCAGGGTAGAAGTGGTTGAGATAGGTCAGGTTGGGGTTTAGGGGAATATTAATAAATGGATTAAACTTATTTAGTTCATTTCAAAATATAGGAATTAATTATTTAAACAATGAAATTGCTTTTTAATAATTAGGGGACTATAGCCATCTTAATTAAATTAAATAGGCTAGGGAAATGAGTTATTTGCAAGTGGGTATTTGATTTAGGGATTTATTTAATTCCTTTATAATTAAATTCTATAGCCATATCTGGTTTGAATTTGATTTAAATTGTATGGCTATAATAGTTAATATAATTCAGTGATAAAAATCACCTAGGACATTAAATAGATTGAAAGAATTATGCTAAGCAGTAAGAGGGTCGTTTGGACATAATCGAGGGTATGATCACACTTAGGGAAAATAGGGTCCATAGTTGGAATAGACCAAATTTAGGTGGTTACACAACCTTTACCTTTTACATAGTAGGGTTCATCATTCCCAAAACTAACACTTCCACCATTATAGTGTTCAAGATGTTCAAATTTGGTTTTTCACCAGTTATGTGGTGAGAACAACCACTATCAATTATCCAGGTGTCATTCTTGATAATATGAGAATAGAGTGCTATATTTTTATTGTCTTCAGTATCTGACTCATCCCTAATAGAAATATAAACCATTTCATCTTCATCTTCACCACAATCAGAATCTTTAGCTATATAACAAGATTTCTTACCTTTGTCCTTGTAGCTCTTGTAGCTTCTGTAATCTTTCTTGCCTTTATACTTTTTAAACTGTTTCTCACATTTGTCTTCCTTGTTTAGACAATTAGCAACAATGTGACCAACCTTATCACATAAAAACAAAATCAAATAGTATTCTACCTTTGTATTTTCCTTTTCCTTTTGTAGATATCCTTGCAAGTAATGCTTCAATTATTTCCAGATCCTCATCATGAGAATCATCATCACTATCATTGTCAATCTGTTTTCATTTCATCTTTCCAAGGTTTAATTTAGATTTGAATGTTGGCTGAAGATTGCTAGGATTAGGAGAATAATTGTCAACGTTATCCAACTCAAAGGCTGATAATCTTCCAATCAATCCATCTAGAGTTATACCATTAATGCATCTCATCTCTTCAATAGTTGAAACTCTAATTTCATAGATAGGAAGTAAATTTCTCAATACCTTGCTAACCATTATTGTGTCTTTAATTACTCCATCAGAAACTCTGATGGAACTGAAACTTTTCTTGATTCTTTCACTGTATTTTGTAATGTCCTCTCCTTTCATTTTCATCATATCAAATTTAGCTTTGAGACTTTATGCTTTATCTCTCTTTACATTTGCATCTCCTCCATAGATATCATGTAATTTGTTCCACATATCAAAGGCAATAGGGCAGTCCTTGACTTAATCAAATTTGGAATAGATGAGTGCAGAGAAAATATAAATCATCATTATGTTATGATAATTCATTTCCACCATCTAATCCACAGACATAGGTCTCAGTGGTTCCACATACTTATGATCCAAGAATTGTAAACCAGTATCTCCAATAGTAGATAGATGTAGCCTCCTCAGATCTTTCCCTGTAGGGAAGTTCTCCTTGTTGATCTTAGGGATCTCCCTTCTGTAAGACATCTCTGATCTTTAGCTTAGGCATTTAAACCTTCCCTATGAGCACTTCTTTCTTTGATACCAATTGTTGGAAATTAGTTGAGTAATTGAGAGGGGAGGGGTGAATCAGTTACCAAAAAAACAAATCCAAGTCCCTTAGATGTCTTAAACAAATCAATCACTATTTCTTGGTTAACATAGATATTTCACCGTCACTCGGTTAAAATAGAAAATCTTAAGATATTAAATGTGATTATCTTTAGTAATTAATTACAGAAACATAAACCATAAATAAAATAAAATGTACACAGATAACACAAAGATTTAATGTGGAAACACAATATGGGAAAAACCACCAATAGTAACTAGTCATTATTTTTCACTCTTATAAAGTGAGCCCTATTAAGAGCCAACATTGTTAAAGGTTAAAATAACACACTGTTAGGTGTGACCCAGTTAGAGGATTTAATCACCCTGTAAGGAGTGTCCTTATGAGAGATCTCCAAACACTTCAATGTAGAAATTTCACCTTGTTAGAGGATTTACAAAAGAGTGTTAATTCTACTCTGTTAAGAAATTTATATCACTACTACAATTGTTATAGAGTAACAATGGATTGACCTTTTTTTTAAGAAACTATCTTTGTTGATTCAAATATTTGTTCTAGATTAAATAATTGATCCTCACTGATTGAATATTCCGTTGGATTCCTTTGTATTCTGTCCTCAATCAGAATCACATCTAATTTTTCCTTCACTCTTCATATCACACTTCACATGCAACTCCACATCACAACTACTATCTCACACAATTCAATTCAAACTTGACCTTACATATATATGTTAAGCCTTGTCAAGTCAGCCTTGATATCCTTCCAAATAAATAATAAAACTTACGTTTGTCAGCTTCATATACCTAATTATCCATAAAATATCATCCATTATTAGTCGATAGACACTAATTATTTTTCTCGGTCAATACTGAAATCCTTCAATGCCCGACCAATACTTTAATGCCCAAGTGAGCTTGGTTAGAAATAAAAAACACTTTTGTCATCTTCAATGCCTGAGAGAGCTCGGCAGACATTGACTATACTCCGATAGGATTAGAAATTTTTGTGAACGTCACTATACTTGAGTAAACATCAATGACAATACACAATTGAATAATTTTCATCAACACAGGGTCCTATCCCTACTATTTTTAGGGGTAGTTAAAGCTTCTCGAATACTAATTATATATAAAATTCTTTACTAATCTATCAACTATAATTAATAAATATAGCTCCCTGCCACATGAGAAAGTATAGTTTAAAACATAGGGAGAATTAATAATGAGAGGGAGTGACATGAAATTCATTAACCATATCTTATTATTTGTATATTCATTCAGTATATCTAAGTATTTGTATGTACCATGACTATTGTTTCCAATATCCATAGATTTCTATATTCAATCTCAATTGTAGATGTACTCCTCCATAGAATTGTAGGGAAAAGCTTCTCAACCATTGGTGTAATTTTGAATATAGTGTGCCCCTCATCATTACCAAAAATTCATCTATTGCCTATCAAGAATTCACAATATATTATTCATGTCAACAACCCTAAATTAATCACATGTTGCCTGTGCTAGCATTTGTATCTAGTCTATTCAAAAACTTTTTATTTAGTTGAGTTGTTAAAACGTCGATTAGTAATGACATTTGTTGCAACCTCATAATTTGATGGGAAAGGAATACAATCCAAACAATAGATTCAATTGAAGGACCACTTATAATTTCATACATAATCCTTGAAAGGTATCCCAAAATCATCAATTTTCACATTAGAGTTATTTATTCAGTCTTATATAAATGAAGTAGTCTAATCCTAGATATTAAATTTTTTAAATTAGCATTATTTCACATATTTAAGAATTTTCCTAATCCTAATCAACCAAAATTATCTTTGGTTTAATTTTGAGCATTGATTTTATATTATAACACTAAAAAACTAAATAGAAATGAATAAATTAGTCCATCATGCAACACATTGAAAATGAATTTAGTTTTCCCTCCCATAATTGAATTAAGTTCCTATTTTTCTTGACTAAAACAAATAAAAAAATGAAATTAAAAATCAATAAAAAAATAAAATAGATAGTAAGTAAAAGAGAAATTATATTAAATTTAAAACACATGAACATTAAGAAATGAGAATAAATTTTATGAAAATACGACTTAATCTAAATTTAAAAAATGGCCTATTTACAACAATGAAATTATTTCTTCACTTATTATAAAGTCAAGTAAATCCTAAAACTTAAAACATTAAATGTAAATTTTATAAACAAAATTAACATGAAAAAAAATTCACACACCCATGCGCGCACACACTAAATATGTCTATTTCTAAAATATATTATTTTCCTAAATTAATAGTAGGAGCTTTTAGCAAAGGATAATAAGCTCCAATAGACGCCATGCCCTGCAACCTTTCCAGCATCATATACAAGAATAACCTAGGATTGAACAAGTCCATATACCCTACCACATTGAATACATTTCGTCTGAGTGTATATATTTGCCTGAGGTGTTGTTAGGGTACACCCTTGTTCTTCCATAAATTTAGGAAGAACAATGTCGTGATCCAGAAGAAGAAGAAATGGAAATGAGGGCGACCGTGCAGGAAGAGCATTATTACAGCGAAGTATACAAGAATCGTAGTAGAGATTAGAAGGGCAAGTCCAAACGCAACCTAGGTTATCGGATCATTCCTTAGTACAAAATCGAGAAGTTGTGAGATATTTGAGCAGGATAATGAGGTCGAGACTAATCATGAACGAACAACAACCTAGGCCGAATCCTCTCTCTGTCAGAAATGGACCTTTCTTTGTATCTCCACGGAGTAAGAGGGAGGCAAGAGAGTAAATAGATGCGCTTGATACCATTAAAATATCTTCTCTTCACATCAATAATGTTTCATTTTGTATAATTTATATGATTGATTTTGAGGTGGGGGAAGATGTTTGCCAGATGTTCTGTCACAATACCCATATCTTCATTCATGACTGTGTTCGCCAATGGTTGGAGAGGCAGAAAAAATTCCAACTATGTAAAACAGCTGTGCCTTACCCATATTTCAAACCATCTCTACCCTTTATTAGCTTATATATACAAATATATATTCCTTACATTGAGATACTCCTTCGGTATCTTGGAGCTTTTTTGCGATGAATATGATTTGTACCCTGGTAAACATGTTTGAATTCTATAGTAAAAAATTTATAAAACTCATGATTATAGGCACTTGCCCTTTTACACTAGATATTCAAGGGCAAATTAGTACACATTAAGATGGTTATCTATTATCTATTATAGGTTGATTAAAGTAGTTTCGGTCTATTGTTTATTATAATTTAATTAAATTAATTTGAAAACCAATTAATTTCTTATACAAATTTGATAATTTTATGATTTATTTAGTACATAAGTAGAACTAAAGAATTTATCATGATTTGGTAAATAATACACTTATTACAATAATGTGATAATTATTTAAATTCCTAAAGAGCATAAGTAGAATTCATCATAACAACATTTGAATTATAGAACTTAAATAATCTATTTGTGTCAAGATGTATATAGTAGGATATAATTGGACATTTTTCTAGTATTGTTTATTGTTGTAAATCGAATTATGCTAGGGGATTGATTTCAGAGAAAAATTGATCCTTATGATCTAAGAGCTTCCTTATGAAATATATTACCATTGGTGAATCCTGATAAAAAAAAAAGCAAGTATCAAATAAAATTAAAGTGTGGGGTGTGGGTTCCTCTAGATCATGACCCTTTATCAAATTTAGGCAATTCTAAGTTATAATCTATCCCAATTCAATATTTCAATTTAGAGACATTTATAATTCTATACAAAATCTTGAAAGTGAAAATTACCTACATCACCTATTTTCCACATTGGAATTATTTCTTCACACTTATTTATAGAGTTAAGTTCCATAATCCTAGAAATTAAGTTTTTAAAGTTAGCATGCTTGACATATTTAGTGATTTTTATAATAATAATTAAAATAAATTATTTTGTCCTTCAATATTAAGCATTTATGAAGATTATTGAAAAAAATTTGATTGAAAGATGAGCTCTGCAACTGCTAATGGAGTTCGCATGAACAGGTCTCCTTCTAGAAATTTTGAGCAATCATCATGGTGGGGAAAGTAGTTTGGGGAGAGTAAAGCTTCAGGTACTTATTGGGCGGGTGGGGAAGAATGGACTCAATCAAATTCCTTGAGGAATAAGATTCAGAGGAAGCCATTTTCCAAACCCTCGCACATCCTGTAATGGGTCTTTCGCTCATGAAAATGGGTGGATGAATTAAGGCCTTCCTTGCCGAAGCATATTCGACCACAAAGGGTCTTCCAGTCAGGAGCCTAGGAAGACAAATTGTATAACAACTCTGGCCAGGGCCAATGGCACCACCAAGTTCCCAATTAGTGGCTTCCCTCCAAAGGTGTAAGTTGACGTCGCAATTATAATAGGCAGAGGAGGATCCCGGATAAGATAGTGAGATTTGATATTTGCATTTCGATAGCTCCATCCCGCTTGGGGGATCTTAGTAAAGATCCATCCCCAATATTAGCTGAGGGTTTTCCACAGGCAGCTCCTCCCTTTTCACCAATTTAGCTTAATTCGCCGGTGATTTTGGCCCCGCTATATAGGATTGAGTCAGATCCAAAGGTTGTTCGTGCTGATCTTGGCAGGGGACATCAGATCTCCAATAGAGTTTGCATCCCTGAGTGCATGTTTTCTTCTTCTATCACAGATTTGAGATCCAGGGCTCTCATTGGTAAGATCTAGAATTACTCTCCTTCTATCATTGATTTATTTAAATGGGCTTCCAAAATGTGGACAGGATTACAAAATGCCTTTACGATAGATTCGGGTAAGGGTTTTTTCATTGCTATATTTGATTACCAGTCCAGCCGCGATTAGATTCATAAGTTTAAGGGTTGGTTCTTTAAGGGATTGGGAATCCATACTCAACACTGGTCTCCTCATTTTCAGCCTCATAAGGGCCCTGTTAGATTCTTTCCCTTTTGGATATCTCTCCCTGCCCTACCTCTAGAATTTTGAGAACCAGATATTTTGGAGATCTTGGCTAACAAGATAGGCATCTTTATTCGACATGATTGGGGTTCTCTTGATAATTGTAGTGTTCCATCCTGGTTGTGTCTTCTTAAAGATGTTTCTACTATTTGGCTTAAGTTTCTTTCTGTTGAATCTAAATTTGGCCCTACTCAACAATCCATCGTCCTGAATAATTCAGCCATGGTTATGCTTAAGATGGATGCCCTTGGCCACCTGGATTCTTTGTGCTAGTCGGGAGATAGAAACTGCATTAAAGTGTGTCGGGATCTATGTTCTTCACCTTTGGATTGTTCTCCCCAAATCTCAAGGGGCAAGGAGTGCCCCTCAAACCTTTCTTTCTTTTTAAGGGACTCTAATTCACACAGAGCCTTGATCTCTCCGTCGAAAGTATGGTCTCTTCTCCACTCTTGGATAGATTGTTCCCCAATTTTGGCTAACCTTGATCTGCTATTTCACCTTCCGAGAGATATCCTCCTACCTGGCAGGGACCCTCAGGATAATCAAAATCAATCTTCCAGTCAGATTGACCCTCCCCCCTCAGGGCTGGGAGTTGAGGATCCTCTTCCAGCTCTATCTCCCTTGGTAGCGAAGTCTATCATGGGGGATGATAAGTTTCAGTCTCAAATTCCTAGCTCCTCATATCTGGATTTTGTGGTTGAGCCCTACCTGGGCACACTCAAGAACCCTTCTAGTCCTGTTACACACGACTCAAAGCTTGATTTGTGGCTTTAGTATAATTCTGAGATTATAGGATGTGAGTTGGATTATGAGCCAGAATGGTCTACAGCTGATGACCTAGGTCATGAGGATGGAGAATCATCTCCTCAAGCATCTACCCTTAGAGAATTGCAGTAGAGATCCCTGAAAAACTTGAATCTAAACATTCTGGCTATTAATAGCAGTTTGGGTTCTTTTACTGCACGTCGGTTAGTTTCTCCTTTGCATTCCCAGAAACAAAATATTGATAAATTATCAGAGGTGAATATTGATGTAGTGGTAGATCTTATGCTATGTGGGAGGCTATTAGATGGGCCTCAAGATGGGTGAAGTGCAGCCAAATCAAAATTTATGCACAATATCATCTCCCCTCATCCGACATGTGGAATTATTCAGATAGACATAATCCCTTCTCAGACTATTTGTTCTCCTCAATCTCAGAAGATGAGGGGTCACCCGACCAGGGGTAAAAAGATTGATGCATAAATTACTGCTGGGATTCAGACTACACTCCCCTTTACTTCCAGTCCTTAAAAATCTAAGGTAGATGTTGTAGCCTCTATTTCTAAACAATTGAATCAGGCTAGGAGAGCGACTACCTCTTCTGGTTTATAATGAAGTTGGTCTCCTAGAATGTTAGAGGCATAAATTCCCCCAACAAGGCCCGACTAATTAAGGATCAAATATTAACAAGTAGGACAGATCTAATTCTCTTACAGGAAACTAAATTATCTCTTGATAAAGGTCTTTCAATTTTAAAAACTTGGAAGGGTTGGGAACTCATCCACGTTCCCTCAAATGGAGCCACAGATGGCCTAGCAATTCTGTGGAGGCCTCGTAGGTGTTCAGTAAAGTTTAGTTCCTTGGCAGCTAATTGGATTTTTGTAGAGGTCTCTTTTTTCCAAATCTCGTTCTACTTATTCAATGTGTATGGCCCAGCCCTAATTGTTTCTAAACAATGTGTTATTCCCTACATCCCCGTCCCTACATTTTGTGTGCAAAATGTTGGGTCCCCCTTTTTTTTTCTTTTTTTTTGTTTTTGCTTGTGGCTCTGCCTTGTCTTTCTTTTCCTCTTGCTTTATTTCTTTGGGGTTTTCTTCCCTGGTGTGTGTTGTTTTCTTGGTTTGGTTTTCTCCTCCAGGACTCCGGTCCTGGAGGTCGTCTTTTGTTGGAAGCCGAATTACAGACTCTGAGATTCTTCGCTATGATGTTCTTAAGAATATCATCACAAGGAATCCCCAGGCCCGGAGTCCAGAGGATTTTCTCATCTGGGAATTGCCGGGAGGAGGAGGATTACTTTTACCACGGGTATAAATAGGTTTAATCTGTCACTTTCACACTTACTGCGATTAAAACCTTCAAGCACTTAAAGTGAATTAAAGAGCGATTTCAAAGTGATCAACAGAGCATTTGCAGAGAGTTTGTGATAATCAAAGCTTAACACCTTTTTTCATTCTCAGGAAAGTGCAAGTGCTTCGTGGTGGTGATTGTGACAGCTTGACGACTCGAGTTGTTGCAGAGTTCCCTCGGTAATCCTTCCTTTTCCTCTACCTTCTGCATTCTCAGGTTGGTGTTTCTACCTTCCCTCCTCTCTGTTTTGCTTTTTCTTTCTGGTTTTTCTTTGGGTTTGCTTAGTTTTTGTTTTTTTTGTTTGTTTTTGTTTCTCTGTCGTGTCCGATCTTTTGTCTTCTGGTTTTGCCACCCATTGGTGGGTCGGCTCTGCTAGAGGGTTGTCTTCCCCCTGTGCAGAAGTTGTTCGTCTGTAAAGTCTGTAAATTGCGTAAATAATGTAAATGGTTGTATATATGCATTTTTCTTTGTCTAGTTTTCCCGCGGGGGTCATCCCATGTGTATAATCATGTATATATGTGCATATCTATAGATAACCCTAGTATATCTCCTCATTTCTATGTATATATCCCTCGGCTCTACGTATATCCTTCTGGGTGGCTTGACAAGCTGGTCGAGTCACCTTTGCTTCTGGTTTTTAATATCCAAGCTTGCTTCGAGGCAGAAAACCACCTATTTGAAACTCGGCTCTCGACCAGTTTTAGACAGACAATTTTCTCTCTCCTCCATGAACGCTGTCAGAGCCTTATTTATTTCCCATGCGCGCAATTACTTTCAGCCAAATGGCTTTCCCTTTTCGCGCATTCGGACAGATGGCTCCACCGTCATCGCCATCACATCCATTTAATGCTAATGCACGTGGCACCCATGTGGGCTTGACAACTTGCTTTTTTGTGCATCCTTGCTAAGGGTCATTTTTTGGGCCTCGGGCCTCTTGCCACCATCCTTTCGGTGTCCTTACCAAGTGTAATAAAATCCCTGGATCCAGATGTATGATATCTAAAGATTAAGTCTTTTTCTTTTTGGTTACCTTTGCATGATACTAACTCCTCAAGGAAGCAAACATCACGGGTGTAAGTTCTCCAGACTCTGGGATAGTTATTTTTGATGAATATATTATGACGGTCGTCTTGTCTCGCAGCTTCCTGAACTTCATATTCCAAACATGTGTGAAGCGTCCGCATCATCTCCACCTGAAAGTCTAGAACTACCAACCACAACGGAGACTAGGGCCATCGCAAAGTCAAAGATGGAGAAGGCCCTGGCAAAGCTGCCCCTCACCATGAAGTATGTACAAGATAATGAGATTGTGGGCTCAAAGATTGAGTCCAAGGTAAAACTGATGACCGACACAAGTGTCAGAACCTGGACAGAGATGCAGGCCTTGGTAAAAATCATGCACATCCAGTGACAGGCTGGAGATCCACTGGAAATTAACTTCGGGAACTCTGGAATCCTCTGGGTGGCTTGCTTCCCGTGCTCCGTGCAATCTCCAGAGCTTATTCTAACATTGGTGAACAACTACAACTCTTATGTCTGGGCCGTTATGCTCGCGGCCGCAAATCCCACATGATACCCCACTCCACTGGTGTCTCTCGACCCAGTCACCTTCCAAGCAGGCCTGCAGATCCCACAGTTTGCCAAAGCCTCAGTGGTCACAAGGACTGATGCCTTGAAGCATGTTCACACAACTGGAAGATGTCACCCAGGTATACATGAATACCCATTGGCTCAAAGTCCCAAAGAGGGACCCAAAGAGAATGAAGATAGAGATTCCCCGTGCTGAATTCAAAGAGAGCATCCAGATGGGGATGATAGAATTAGCCTAGGTATTTGGGCAGCCCTCCACCTAGGAATTTACAAAATGGATGTACTATTTCCTCCTTTTCATCACCACCGAGGAGGGATTCTTCGACTGGGCCACCATAATTTCAAACCATATCAACTCCGGGTTCTGGAAACTGAACCAAAAGAAGAAGTTCTGTATGTCTTCTTATGTTTTCTGGGCCCTGGCGTAACAAAGACCCCATTCCAACAGCCTACTCACTAATGGAGTACTTGGGATTGGCCCAGGACAAAAGGTGCCGTGGGACCATTTCCCACAAATTCAATGGGAAGCCAGTTTCCCTAGTTTTTTTGAGTAAACAACGTGTTCATTTACTACCATCTGCTTACACCAACCCGGGATGCCAGATATCGCCTATCAACTGAGGCGATGAAGTTAGTTAGTAGCTATAGACATTATTATGTTTAGTTCCAATAGCACTCATACATTAGGGTCACCGGCTTCTCCGAGAAACCCTACTTGTTGCCCAGGCATTGTTGGGACAAGATCGTGCTGCTGGAATATTATCGGAAAATGATGGAGTTGCATGCCTTCTTGGCCCTCAAGAAGGTCCCCAACATCTCATTCCCAATCACCTATGGGAACTACACCTGCAGTCTAGCCACTGCAAAGGAGGCAGACAATGAGCTGAAAAATTATAAATTGTAGGAATTCTATCTGGCGCGGAAAGGTTTTGATCCGCATGGCCGAATTGCAACAGCACTGCTCCGGGCTTCGGAGCCCCATCGAATACACATGGAGGACTTCTGGGAAGATTTCCAAGATGACGTGGAGGTGCAGAGCAAGCACTATGTCAGGATGACAGCCGAAATGATGCAGAAGCTCCAGCTCTGGAAATTCCCAGCTGACTTCTCAGACGCCGCCCCCACTGAGGATCCCCAGTACAAAGAAAATGGGATCAATAAAAGAGCCCTTCCACCAGTGAATTGGGCCACACAAGAGGATCCCACTATTGAAGACTTCACTTGAGAAGTGGTCAAGCGAAGCCATGCCTACTTCAAGAAGGTGTGCCCCAGGAGTACCCACCGATCAGCCCAATCGGCGCCAAAATTAACACCACCACTGGCACCAAGATTGACCCCGGGGACGGGGACTTCTTCATAGGGAGTAGATAAAGGAAAGAAAGTAGATACAACCCCTTTTGTGCAAGGAGTCCCCATAGTAGATAAAATGAAATAGTCAGTGGCGGCTTCCTAGAAAATGAGGGAGCAGTTGATAACAAAGTTGGCCACCCCACCACTGATGATCGGGCCACTTCATCCTCCTTCCTCCCCTTTGCTAGCAGCCTTAATGGTCAAGGAAACGGGGGTGGATCTACTAGAGGCTGCAGCAATAAGAGATGCAGGGCCCCCTCTGGTAACCCGAAGGAAAAGGAAGCACACCAAACAGCCCAAGGTAGAACCAATGCCGGCAGCGTCCCTCCCTAGAGAAGTGGAGATTCTTTCTTCCAGTTCCCTGGAGCCAGAGAAAGATACAGAGCCTACGGAAGTCCCGGCCAGTCCCCCTTCTAAAGAAGATTTTGATGTATTTGCGACCGATGAGTTTGGGAATTTGTAGGAGGGCGGCACACAAGAAGAGGTAGAAGGAAAGGAGTCAGAACCAGAGATTATTTTTGGGGCTCAAGCAATGCAAGATGTGGGAGTGGACCAACAAAAACCAAGTGAACAAACGACATCTGCTGTGGAACCCAGACCTGAATCTTCAGGAGAAACTGTAACCCTAGCTTCCATATTCTAGGGGCCACTCCCGGGATCCTCTATTGGGTAGGTGATCACGGTGGCCCAAACTTTAAATCTTGGCCCAACACCTCCCCTACTGCCGAAAGAGGTGCCAATAGAAGAAAAGGCCCAGGCAGAAGAAGAAAAAGAAGAAGAGCA
The DNA here is from genome assembly GCA_018584345.1 of Thuja plicata. NCBI lineage: Eukaryota > Viridiplantae > Streptophyta > Pinopsida > Cupressales > Cupressaceae > Thuja > Thuja plicata. Next base: position 3,685,320 of record MU226909.1, read on the forward strand.
GCTCGAAGAAGAAATCCCCAAGGAAGCCTACCAGGGTCCAGATCCAATGCTAGATGTACAAGACAAGGCTAAGGGGATGGAGATTGAAAAGAACATCACTGCAGAGGAAGTTGAGGCAGGGAGGGGAACGGATGAAGTTCACATTGAAGAAGAACAACAGCCATCGAACACTGGGAGAGAATCAAGAGAACAAATTCTGGCAGGAAGGCCACCTCTCCCACCTTAGTGGCTAGTAGAAAGTAGAAAGAGAAAGGCTTAGTCTGCTCCGGTGATTCCTCCCTCCCTGGCCGAAATGATGGCCCAAGCTCAGGTCCCGCCAAAGACAAAGAAAGCCCGGACAATTCATACTCTGCGAACTGGGCCGGGCGGAGAAATAGTTTCCATTATGGAAACACCTCCCCCAGGCGCCGATGAAGCAACCATAGACCCCGTAGATTACAATATCACAGAGGTATCCTTGGGAAAAAAGGGAAAGTAAGGCGAATTCGACTTTCTTAAGGAGGCAGCAAGGGCAGTTGAAGCCCAGTATGAAAAAGAGGCCCAGAGGCTCAAGGCTGAGAAAGAGAAGAATGCAAATCTTATGGGATTGCTTACTGAGCTAGCCAGACCCATCAATGCCACCCCTCCAGAGACCTCCACAGTAGAGGAATTATTGTAGAGTAACATAGACTCCCTGTGAGTAATGAAAAAGAAGGCCCAAGTAGTAGATGAATGGGTCGACCTATACATAGGAAACACCTGGTGTTTCCTGGCGTCCACTCTCCCAAACTTATACATGGCCTGACAAGTTATCCATTAGGCAGAATCACTCATTGAGTAGTGGGAGAGTGACGCTGAAAATTACCAAGCGCGGAAGGTAGAGCTTGAAGAGCTCCTCACCTTGGGAGAAGATATAGTTTTTGAATCTGGAATTCTGGGTGAGGAATCATTTGATTTTGTAAGAACTCAGCACTCCAGAATTGACCTCACATTGGAGGTAACCAAGCAACTGGTAGAGTCCTTGCAAGAAAAGGTAAATACTATGAAGTATTCTTCTAATTTATATAATTCTTATGTAATAAAGATTTCCAGGGCTGATCCCCTTAGTACAGATACATACACCCCCGAAGATTCAGTTTTGGGGAGTTTTGATGAAATAATGCAATCTCGGTATCAACCCCTGGATGGGATGGATGGGGCCCAGATGATGAGATTAAACGACATGATACTTAAGGGTCATGACGTGGCAAGGATGGCAGATGAATTTAAAGGAAATGTTCTGGACCTGGGGGAACAAGTTGAAGTAGCCAGGCATAGAAGGGCCAGCTTGAAGGATGTTGATGAAGATGGCATTTTATGCCTCCTCCAGGCTTTCAATGATAATAAACAACCTTGAGCTTTCTCTGGAGGCCCGGGAAAAACTCACATTGAGTATTCTTTATTCTTTTGGTACGTAGGTTCTCAGATCCCGGAGTCCCGGATCTAAAATTTTGTATTTTTTAAAGTGCTTCGTGTCCCGGTCCCTGAGGCTGACCGGTCGCTTTCAGAGGTGGTTAATAAAGACTGTCAGAGGGTAGTTGGCCACATCAAGGGCGTCAGCTTGGTAGTTGGTTTTTTGACAGGATGCTCTTCTTGAGGCACCGTTCAGAGGTACACCTAGTGCATTGGACACAGGGTGCCACATTTCCCATTTATGAGGCATGTAGCCTCAGCCCTCGGGGGACCTACTTTCTTCTTTCTCCTCTCTGGCTCTCTTCTCGAGGCTGATTCTTCCACTGTATATCCTTGTCTTATCTTTCTGACATGACAGACCTATTCCATCTCCAGGTCTTTTATAGGGTGGCATAGGTAGTATCAACCCCCAGATATTGTATTTTATTTAAGCATTATGTAAATAGGGTTAGGGTTAGAAAAGAGTGGTACAAATACGTAGATCAGCCCATTTCCAAGGGTCAGCAAAATTGATGATTTTGTTGTCCATAGCAATAGAAAAAGTGATTTTATTAAATTGCAGAGCTCAATGCTCCATTGTCTGTTCTCAAATAGTTAGATGCTCCCCTGGAGCCACCATTGCATCATGCACCAGTGCTTGCTGGAGTGAATATTAATAAAGAAGGAAGAATTCTCGACAATGATGTTGTTGGCATTCCTGCTTCTGAGTTAATGGTATTTCATGTTCTAATGTTCTTTATGTCTTTTACTCTAATATGTTAAAGTAGATTAACAACCTCTCTGCTCCTGCTACTGATAAAATGCTAGCTGATGGTTGTGTATTTCTTTGGTATTTAGTGTAGTCTTTTAGAGTATTGTTGATGTTCTGAACATTTTCGCATGACTATAGTTAGATGAAATATTTCTAACCATGCAAGATCTTTTTTTGTTTTATTTTCTAAGTGTAGAATGCTCTGGGAAACCTTACTATATCTAATCTCTGGAGGTTTTGAGTTGAAGAAACCAGCTATCCCCCTCGAAAATAGTCACCTCTCCCAACCGAGCCCCGCACCGTCGTGACCTGACACCCAGGTGCTTGAAGGCCCAAGGAATTTATTTCTCCTGGACAACCTTTGCAAGCAGAGTTGGCCGGTATCTCTGGAGCCCGGTGACAACTTATGACTGTTGGCGGACCCGGTCAGCAAAACCATGTCAACAAAAACTGGCGCTAGAAGGAGGGCATGAACTCGTCCTGTTCCAGAGATTCTGATTTTACACCTCTCGAGGGTTCCCCGAGTTGTAGTTTTAAGAGGCAAGCCTTTAGTGGGATTGGGTCTTTTTCTCTGGCTAAACTTGAAAGAGTCCTTAGGTTGGCCCCTAATCCAAGAAATTTTGTCGAACTCGAGCCTCCTGCTCGAAAGAAGCAGACCTTGAAAGTCCTACTAGCCACTATTGTCTGGGGATCTACCTTACCACCGAATACTCAAAATCCTCAGGTAGTCTCAGGAACCAGTACCCAAACCACCCGACACATAAGTCCCCTAATGGCTGCATACTTTGGAAACACTGGGTCCCCAATGGGCACTTTTCTGGGCGCGACCAATGATTTACCCTCCCACCCGAAGAAGTTCTGCCCACGATATGAGAATTTAGGCTCACGGACCGTGGAAGAACACTTACAGGCATACAAAGATGCCATGAATTGACACCATATCCAATATGAAGATGTTGTGACCCGTATGTTTCCCTTGTCTTTAGGACAAGGTGAGTTGAACTGGTACCTTAACCTTCCTGCCAACTCCATAAATAGTTGGCAAGACATGGAAGACGCCTTCCTGGCTGCCTTTCATGTACATGTGGACCCAGCTTGGTCCCATAGCTAGTTTATCTCCATAAGAAAGGAACCCAATGAGCCTCTTACAACATTCAATCATAGGTTCCAGCGTGCCCTGAAGCGGTTCACGGGCCCATTCATTCCATCCCTGGAGGTAACCATATTGACATATCTTAATGTGATGGACCCCTTCGTTGCCACTCTCCTTTGGAGAACAACCACCACGGGCGACTGGGACACCTTGGAAAAAGTCTACAACCTAGCCTTAGAACTGTCCCGTGGTCTCAACAAATCTCTGGGCGGGATTGGGCAGAGCACACCTTTCAACCTGATCCCCGGTAGAACTGCGTATGTCAGGGGATACAACCACAATCTGGCGATGGGTGCCCCTACGATGACGATGAATCCCCCGCCACCCCTGATAGACCAACAGGCACGATATGTTTACCTAGCCCAGACCTAGATGACGCTAGGTCTGGAAGTTTTTCCTTGGAATCAACCACAGCAGGCACAACAAACTCTGACACAACTGTCCGGAGTGCCATTCTTTCAGTTGTTCGCGGCTAGAGGATTGGCACCCTTGACTCTGGCTAATTCTGCTGCCTTCCCAGGAAGCCAACAACAACCACATCCGTCACAGTGTGACGCTAACACTTAGTTGACCGTTGAGGTCGAATCCCTCTGGCGAATGTTGTCCACCTTAACTATGGACATGGGCCAACTGAAGGCGGGGTCCTATGCGTCCCAAAACTCAAATTCCCAGAGGGGAAACATTTTCTTCAGCCAACAAAACAACAATGCTAGAGGAAGAAATTTCAATAACGGGCCTAGGCCCAATAAATAACAGTGGAGTAATAACTCAAACATCGGAGGTCAGCCTCTGAACCAAAATACCAACCAAAATGGCACTGGCCCATCAGAATTTACGCCAGTCAAAGAATTCCAGCCCCTGACTAACTGGTGTAGGTTACATGATACGGGTTCACACAATGAGGTGAATTGTGCCACTTTGGAGAAAGTCATCATGATCTCCCAGCTAGACAGGCAACAATCGCATGACACCGTTCCACCTCCAGAACCTCCTGTCCAAGAAACAACCCACAGTGCCTTCACCTGTGACACCATCTTCTTCAGAACTTCTGGGGAGGATGAAGAAGAATTTAAATTGCCAGGATTCTTTGATGAATCTATCCCGCCCTTTGAGGCCAACACCTTTACCAACCCGTGGCCTCCATACAATACTCAGAGTCAGGTTGGTAAAGGACCAGCTTATACACCCACACCTCCTATCAAGGATACTCCTCCTCCCCAGAATAACTCAACTAATCAACCTATCCCTAAAAAAGGTCCTAGCCCTAACCAAGAGAAAGACCTCGTCGAGGAAAATCACCCATTCCCAGGGGGAAGATTCGATATCATGAAGGCGTTAGAATAGACCACCACCTCCATGACCTTGATGGAGGTTTTGCTGAATTATCCTGAGCAGAAGAAGTCTCTTCTGAAGCTCCTAGGGAACCTGGAAGCCGTTAGCCACCCACCTAAGACTGTCTCATTCGAAGACACTAATGTGGCTATCTTCTGAGGGAATAATGAGGATCCTCCTTTCTTACTAGGCCTGAACATTCAGGAAAAAAATATACACAACTGCCTAGTAGACTCTGGAGCTTCGGGTAACATCATGCCCTTGTCTATTTGTCAGAAGCTCGGATTCTACCCCACCCTGTCTAATGGCGTAGTGATCTAGCTAGATAAAATTGCTATAAAAATGGTGGGGGAATTGAAGAACGTCCAGATACATCTTATCCAAGACCCCAGTATAGCTAGCATCATTGACATCCAAGTGGTGGACATCCCAGAGACCTATGGGATGTTACTAAGTCAGAATTGGTCTAAGTCCTTGAATGGATACTTTTTGACTGACTTCACCCACTTATGGCTTCCATGGGAAGGAGAATCAAACAAGATCTAGGTTGAAAGTGAACCCCGGATGAAACAGGCCCTTACCAAGGTTGGAAGGGTCAACGAAGTCTTTTTCTCTGAGACTTCCTTGGGGGTGTACAAACCCTTTGAAATTTTAACATTTGATTTCATCCCCGGAGAGGATCCAGTTGTGCTACAAAGAGCCCAAGACTTGGATGAAAAGATGAGAGTTGAAGTCAACTCTCAAGGTGCTACAACAGCCCTTACCACACTCCTATCTGGCACTTGGTGCCAGGTGCACTACCAAAAATATTTAGAGCTTGAGTGTGGGCCATGTCTCTCGATTTCTAACCAGCAACTTGATACCTTCCAGAATAAGCATATAGCTGATTCCCCAGGACCTAGTACTCCTACAGGATACACGCCTTTGGTTCCATCTCCCTGGGAATCACAAATTCAAAAAACTCTTGAGAAAAATTCTACGTTCACATCGGTAATCTGGGAAGAAATCACAAAGTCCCCCATTAATAATCCAAAGAAAACTCCCCCTTCCCAGCCCCAGATTACAAATAATGACTTATGGACCCTTAAGTTTGACAGGTCATGATCTAAACAAGGATGTTGGGTAGGGGTAGAATTAATCAACCCGCGAGGGAAATCCTTCCTCACATCCTACAGGCTACAATTTAACTGTACAAACAATGTCACAGAGTACGAGGCTCTTGTCCTTGGACTCTTATTTGCATTAAGAAAAGGTGTCACCCACCTCTGGGCTCTGGGTGATTCAGATTTGATTGTCAAGCAAGTCCGAAGTCAATACACATGTCATGATAAAAGGCTGGCCACTTACTACAACTAGGCTTGGAGCCTTATCAAAAATTTCGATGCCTTTGGTATTGACCTTATTCCCCGGTGATGGAACTATGTCCCGGACGCCCTTACCATTTCTGCCAGCATGCTTGAGTTGATGGCCGGCTCACAACTTCAGATATTTTCAGTTGAGATGTTCCCTACCCTGTCTATTCCTGATAATGTCACCCACTTTCAGGTTTTTAAGGACGATCAACATATCTTGGCCTTCATGGCGAATGTTGGTGTCTTTGAGGATCAGATAGTGGAGGAACGAGACCACGACGATACTGGGTAGGGTGATGAAGACAATGGAATTATGGACTTGCCCACTAACACCATCCAAAGGGGATGGTTGCACTAGAACAAATCTTCGACTCGGACCCCCGGGCATGTGAGAAAGTGTCATCCTCCTCTGAGGGAGGAAAATTTGAAAAGGTTAACATCGGCCAGCCCGGTGAAGAAAAGATCATCCACATTGGTACCTCCTATTCCCCTGAGGAAAAGGAGAAGATTCTCATGGTTCTCTAAGAATACATTGACGTAATTGCCTGGGGTTATGAAGATTTGAAAACGTACGATACATCCATCATGACCCATACTATTCCCCTGAAACCTGACGCTAAGCCCTTTCGGTAGAAGCAAAGACCAGTCAACCCCTTGATAGAGCCTCTGATTTGTCAAGAGGTAGAAAAACTATTATCAGCCCAGATAATCTTCCCGATCTAGCACACTACGTGGGTTGCCAACCTGGTCCCTGTCAGGAAGAAAAATGGTGAGATCCGCCTTTGCGTGGATTTCCAAAATTTGAACAAGGCATCTAAAAAAGATAACCACCCCCTCCCCTCGTTGGATGAGGTGTTGCAGATAGTAAATGGATCCCAGATGATGTCTTTTCGGGATGGATATTTGGGATACAACCAGGTCATGGTCAAGTACGAAGATAGAGAGAAAACAACGTTTACCACCAAGTGAGGAATGTTTGCGTATAGGAGAATGCCCTTTGGTTTGATCAATGTAGGGGCTACATTTCAAAAGGCCATGGACATTACGTTCGAGGGCCTTATAAATCAGTGCATAGTCATCTACATGGATTATTTGACCATCTTTTCTTAGGACAGGCGTGACCATGCCGCCCATCTCGCCTAGATCTATGAAAGATGTCACCGATATGGAATATCCCTCAACCCCAAGAAGTGTATATTCAGGGTCACCGAGGGGAAGTTGCTTGGGCATGTTGTATCTGAGAAAGGTATATCCATAGACCCTGATAGAGTCGAAGCATTGCTGAACTTACAGATGCCTGGCAGCAAAAAAGAAATGTGATCCTTCTTCGGAAAAATCAACTTTGTACAATGATTCATTACAGGATTCAGAAAAATAGTTAAACCACTTAATGAAATGATGAAGAAGGATACCAAGATTGAGTGGAGTTCTAAAGCAAAGCAAGCGTTCGCCCAAATCAAGAAAATGATAACGGAGGCACCTGTCTTGGCTAGTCCAGACTATTCCCTCTCATTTTATATCTACTCATTTTCTTTTCCGCATTCTGCTGCGGCAGTGTTGACCCAAGAGGTTGAAGGGGAGGAACGACCAATAGCTTTCATGAGTTCCCCCTTTAAAAATGCTGAAGTCCGGTATTCATCACTAGAAAAATAGGATTTTTCTCTAGTTCTGGCCGTGAAGAAATTCTGGCATTATATTCTTCGGAGTAAAGTCCATGCTATCATTCTGGACTAGGCCGTCAAATCTCTGCTGATGTAGAGTGAATTGGGCGAGAGATAGGGGAATTGGATGGCCATCCTCTAGGAATATGACTTAGAGATGCAGCCCATGAAAATAGTCTGGGGCCAGGGACTAAGTCGGGCGATGGCAGAAGAGACTCCCCACATAGAATGTCAAACTTACACAGTGGAGTCCATCACCCAAGACCCATGGTACACTGTCTTGGTATACTTATTACTAAACAACAAGTGTCTGGAGGGATTACCTCCCCATAAACACCACACCCTGTGGATGAAAAGCGCCCACTTCATGATCAAAAACTCCATGCTTTACTGCAGAAACTACGAGGGAGTGTACCTCCGGTGCATCGACAGAGAACAAGCTATGAGAGTGATTGATGAATTCCATGGATAGTTTGGAATCAGGCATGGTTCAGCCGATGCCACTGCCCATCAGATCCTTCAGGCCGAATACTATCGGCCCTGCATATTCAAAGACATTTACACTCATGTTAGGAAATGCCATACTTGTCAAACTACAGTGCATCGTGAGCGTAACCCAGCCATGCCTCTACAACCAGTCTATGAGGTTAGACCCTTTGCCCAGTGGGCATTTGACTTCATCAAAGAAATTAACCCCAACTCATCCACCAACCACCGATACATTCTAACTGCTACCGATTACTGCACTTAGTGGTCTGAAGCTATACCTTGCAAAAACAACACGGCAGACGTAGTTATCAAGTTCTTGGAAGAAAAAATAATCACAAGGTTTGGAATGCCCTTTGCTTTGGTATGTGACAATGGTCTAGTATTTTCTTTAGCACAGTTACTTGAATGGACCTATAATCAGAAGATCACTCTGAAGTTTTCCAGCAACTATTACCCCCAGAGAAATGGTGTTGCTGAATCAACAAACAAGAATCTTCTTGAAGTGATCAAATATTTGTTAGAATAAAATCCCCAAGACTGGCATAAAAAGTTAAGATTCGCCCTCTGGGCAGATCGTATTTGTATCAAGGCTGCCCTGGGAACATCCCAATTCCACCTGGTTTATGGTCAGAGCCCTGTATTCCTGGTCAATTTACAACTCCCAGTTTTACAGTTTATGCAAGAATTTAACAACAGGGACAACATCATGGAGGTTCAACTTTTGAATCTGGTGCGAATGGAAGAATAGCGAGATACGACACTTGAACATTTCACATGTCATCAAGCAGTGGTAAAATGATGGTTTGACAGAAGAGCCCAATACAAGGCTTTTTCAGATTTTGGACCTGGTCCTGCTGTGGGACAAGGCCCAGGAGAAGAAAGGAAAGTACACCAAGTTCCAACGGCTCTGGCTCAGACCATACTTGATCTCAAAAATCTGCGGGGAAAATACTTACCGCCTTAACACTCTAACTGGGGAACTTGTCGCATTGCCAGTTAATGGCCAGTTTCTCAAACACTAATTTGAATAAAGGTAAGTTTGTCCAAAGTTGTATTATATGTAAATATCCACTTGTAAATATCTCTTTCGGGTGCCTCGCTGTGAGGTACCCTGTCTTGTAAATAGTCTTGTTGACTGCCCTCTGGGGTGGTCCTCTTTTGTGGTTTTATTTTTGCTTTCGGTTTTCTTTTGGTCCTGGTGTTTTGTTTCGTCTTGCAGGAATTGGAATGCTTCACATAACTCTAGCCTCCGGTGCAATGTCTACGACATGGTGAACTTTAGAATCTATCTTTAGCACGGTGGAATTAGCCCAGTCTCCAGGGTTGTTTTACGGGTTACAGCACATTTTGAGCAATCTTCATTGGGTGTTGTCTCCGGGAGGTTCAGCAATCAGTAAACATAAATGATATAAGGAACAAGTAATCAGACACAGCGAGGCTAGATCAGCTATACTGATTGATTGACCCACGTCTGAAAATCTAAAGAAATTCTCCCCGGGGTCTGGAGTTTTATCCTCTTCAAACATCTAAATGTAGGTGGATAGGTGAAAGGAGTACCGCCATTAAAATTAGCTAAGCTTAAGATTAATGGTGAAAGGAGTATCGCCTTCCCCACCTAGAAACAAGCATAAAATAACAAGAGGAAAAGAAGGACTAAACTCTGGTCTTCAGGGGAAGTGAGCAAATTAATGACTGGTTCAATGTAATTAGTGCCTCTTCTCTATTCCTCCCAGAGGTCATTGGCTTGATTTCCTTCCAAAGCACACACGACACCACTGATGAAGGACTACGAACTAACTCCTATGTGGTTGGGTTCCCTCAGATATATTGCTCTTTTCCTGTCAGACGCTTCGGGAGGCAGCTTGTTCCAGTTGTGCTAACCAGAGATTCTATGGTTCTCAAATGCGCTAAGGCATTTGTCCCAGATAGTCACCATTTGTTATGCCCTGCATCCCTGTCCCTACATTTTGTGTGCAAAATGTTGTGTCCCCATTTTTTTTTCTTTTGTTTTGTTTTTGCTTGTGGCTCTGCCTTGTCTTTCTTTTCCTCTTGCTTTCTTTCTCTGGGGTTTTCCTCCCTGGTGTGTGTTGTTTTCTTGGTTTGGTTTTCTCCTCCGGGACTCTGGCCCTGGAGGTTGTCTTTTGTTGGAAGCCAGATTCTGGACTCTGGGATTCTTTGCTATGATGTTCTTAAGAATATCATCACAAGGAATCCCCGGGCTTGGAGTCTGGAGGATTTTCTCGTATGGGAAATGCTGAAAGGAGGAGGATTACTTTTACTGCGGGTATAAATAGGTTTAATCTATCACTTTCATAGTTACCGTGATTAAAACCTTCAAGCACTTAAAGTGAATTAAAGAGCGATTTCAAAGCGATCAACAGAGCATTTGTAGGGAGTTTGTTATAATCAAAGCTTAACACCTTCTGGCGTTCTCAGGAAAGTGCAAGTGCTTCATGGCAGTGATTGTGACAGCCTTCTACGTTCTCAGGTTGGTGTTTCTGCCTTCCCTCCTCTCTGTTTTGCTTCCACTTTCTGGTTTTTCTTTGGGTTTGCTTGGTTTTTGTTTGTTTTGTTTGTTTTTGTTTCTCTATCGTGTCCGATCTTTTGTCTTCTAGTTTTGGCACCCGTTGGTGGGTCGGCTCTGTCAGAGGGTTGTCCGGCCCCTGTGTAGAAGTTGTTCATCTATAAAGTCTATAAATTGCGTAAATAATGTAAATGGTTGTATATATGCATTTTTCTTTGTCTGGTTTTCCCGCGGGGGTTGTCCCGTGTGTATACTCATGTATATATGTGCATATCTATAGATAACCCTTGTATATCTCCTTGTTTCTATGTATATATCCCTCAGCTCTATGTATATCCTTCCAGGTGGCTTGACAAGCTGGTCAAGTTGCCTTTGCTTCTAGTTTTTTGTCTCCAAGCTTGCTTCGAGGCAGAAAAACACCTGTTTGAAACTTGGTTCTCGACCGGTTTCAGACAGGCAGTTTTCTCTCTCCTCCATGAAGGTTTTTAGAGCCTTATTTATTTCCCATGTGCATAATTACTTCCAACCAAGTGGCTTTCCCTTTTCGCATGTTTAGACAGATGGCTCCGCCGTCATCGCCATCACATCCATTTGATGCTAACGCACATGGCGCCCATGTGGGCTTGACAACTTGCTTTTTTGTGCATCCTTGCTAGCAGTCATTTCTTCAGGCCTCAGGCCTCTTGCCACCATCCTTCTGGTGTCCTTACCAAGTGTAATAAAATCCCCGAATCTAGATGTATGATATCTAAAGATTAAGTATTTTTCTTTTCGGTTACCTTTGCATGATACTAACTCCTCAGGGAAGCAAATATCACCGTGGTAAGTTCTCCGGACTCTGGGATAATTGTTTTTGATGAATATATTCTGACAGTCATCTTATCTCAAAGGTTCCCGCACTTCATATTCCAAACATGTCTTAAGCGTCTACATCATCTCCACTTGGAAGTCCGGAACTACCAACCACAACGGAGACTAGGGCCACCGCAAAGTCAAAGATGGAGAAGGCCCTGGAAAAGCTACCCCTCACCATGAAGTATGTACAAGATAATGAGATTGTCAGCTCAAAGATTGAGTCCAAGGTAAAACTGATGACTGACACCAGTGTCAGAACCTGGGCAGAGATGCAGGCCTTGGTAAAAATCATACACATCCAGCGAAAGGCTGGAGATCCACTAGCAATTAACTTTGGAAACTCCAGAATCCTCCGGGTGGCTTGCTTCCCGTGCTCTGTGAAATCTCCAGAGCTTATTCTAACATTGGTGAACCACTACAACTCTTCTGTCTGGGCCGTTATGCTCGCAGGTGCAGAGCCCATAGGATACCCCACTCCATTGGTGTCTCTCGACCCAATCACCTTCCAAGCAAGCCTGGGGATCCCACAGTTTGCCAAGGCCTCAATGGTCACAAGGACTAATGCCTTGAATTAGTTCACACAACTGGAAGATTCTGCCTGGGTATACATGAATACCCATTGGCTCAAAGTCCCAAAGAGAATGAAGATAGATATTCCCTGCGCTAAATTCAAAGAGAGCATCCAGATGGGGATGATAGAATTAGCCCGGGTATTTGGGCAGCCCTCCACCCAGGAATTTGCAAAATGGATGTACTATTTCCTCCTTGGCATCACAACTGAGGAGGGATTCTTTGACTGGGCCACCATAATTTCAAACCATATCGACTCCAGGTTCCGGCAACTGAACCAAAAGAAGAAGTTCTATATGTCTTCTTATGTTTTCTGGGCTCTGGTGCAACAAAGACCCCATTCCAATGGCCTACTCACTGACAGAGTACTCAGGATTGGCCTGAGACGAAAGGTGTTGTGGGACCATTTCCCACAAATTCAATGGGAAGCCAGTTTCCCCAGTTTCTACTGAGTAACCAACGTGTTCATTTACTACCATCTGCTTACACCAACCCGGGATGCTGGATATCGCCTATCAACTAAGGTGATGAAGTTAGTTAGCAGCTATGGACATTATTATGTTCAGTTTCAACATGACTCATACATTAGGGTCACCAGCTTCTTCGAGAAACCCTACTTGTTGCCCAGGCATTGTGGGGACAAGATCGTGCTGCTGGAATATTGCTGGCAAATGATGGAGTTGCACGCCTTCTTGGCCCTCAAGAAGTTCCCCAACATCTCATTCCTAATCACCTATGGGAACTACACCTGCAGTTTGGCTGCCATGAAGGAGGCAGACAATGAGTTGAAAAGTTATAACTTGCAGGAATTCTATCTGGCATGGAAAGGTTTTGATCCGTATGGCCAAATTGCAATAGCACTACCCCGAGCTTCAGAGCCCCATCGAATACAAATGGAGGACTTCTGGGCAGATTTTCAAGATGACATGGAGGTGCGGAGCAGGCTCTATGTCAGGATGACAGCCAAAATGATGTAGAAGCTCCAGCTCTAGAAATTCCCAACCGAGTTCTCAGACGTCGCCCCCACTGAGGATCCCCAGTACAAAGAAAAGGGGATCGATAAAAGAGCCCTTCCACCAGTGAATTGGGCAGCACAAGAGGAGCCCACTATTGAAGACTTCACTCAAGAAGTGGTCGAGTGAAGCCACTCCTACTTCAAGAAGGTGTGCCCCAGGAGTACCCGCCGAGCAGCCCAACCGACACCAAAATTAACACCACCACCGGCACCAAGATTGACCCTGGGGGCTGGGACTTCTTCGCAGGGAGTAGATAAAGGAAAGAAAGTAGATACAACCCCTTCTGCGCAAGGAGTCCCCATAGTAGAGCAAATAAAATAGTCAGTGGTGGCCTCCCAGCAAATGAGGGAGTAGTTGATAATAAATTTGGCCACCCCACCACTGATGACCGGGCCACTTCGTCCTCCTTCCTCCCCTTCGCTAGCAGCCTTAATGGTCAAAGCGACGGGGGTGGATCCACTGGAGGCTGCAGCAATAAGAGATGCAGGGCCCCGTCTAGTAACCCAGAGGAAAAGGAAGCACATCAAACAGCCCAAGGCAGAACCAACACTGGCGGCATACCTCCCCAGAGAAGTGGAGATTCTTTCTTCTAGTTCCCCAGAGCCGGAGAAAGATACAAAGCCTGTGGAAGTCCCGGCCAGTCCCCCTGCTGAAGAAGAGTTTGATGTATTTGCGACCGATGAGTTTGGGAATTTGTAGGAGGGTGGCACACAAGAAGAGGTAGAAGGAAAGGAGTTAGAATCAGAGATTATTTCTAGGGCTCAAGCAATGCAAGGTGTGGGAGTGGACCAACAAAAATAAAGTGAACAAATGACATCTACTGGGGAACCTAGACCCGGACCTTCGGGAGCAACCGTAACCCCAGCCACCGCGTTTCAGGGGCCACTCCTGGGATCCTTTTTTGGGTAGGTGATCACGGCGGCCAAAACTTTAAATCTTGGCCCAACACCTCCCCTACTACCGAAAGAGGTACCAACAGAAGAAAAGGCCCAGGCAGAAGAAGAACAAGAAGAAGAGAAGCTCGAAGAAGAAATCCCCAAGGAAGCCTACCAGGGTCCAGACTCAATGCTAGATGTACAGGACTAGGCTAAGGGGATGGAGATTGAAAAGAACGTCACTGCAGAGGAAGTTGAGGTAGGGAGGGGAACATATGAAGTTCCTATTGAAGAAGAGCAATAGCCACCAGACACTAGGAGAGAATTGAGAGAACAAATTCTGGTAGGAAGGCCACCTCTCCCACCTCAGTGGCTAGTAGAAAGTAGAAAGAGAAAGGCTCAGTCCACTCTGGTGATTCCTCCCTCCCTGGCTGAAATGATGGCCCAAGCTCAGGCCCCGCCAAAGACAAAGAAAGCCCGGACAGTTCATACTCTGCAAACTGGGCCGGGCAGAGAAACAGTTTCCATTGTGGCAACACCTCCCCCAGGAATCGATGAAGAAACCGTAGACCCTACAGATTACAATATCGTAGAGGTATCCTTGGGAAAAAGGGGAAAGCAAGGTGAAGTTGACTTGCTTAAGGAGGCAGCAAGGGTAGTTGAAGCCCGGTATGAAAAAGATGCCCAGAGGCTTAAGGCTGAGAAAGAGAAGAATGCAAGTCTTAAGGGATTGCTTACTGATCTGGCTAGACCCATCAATGTCACCCCTCTAGAGACCTCCATAGCAGAGGAATTACCGTAGAGTAACATAGACTCCCTATGAGTAATGAAAAAGAAGGTCCAAGCAGTAGACGAATGTGTCAACCTACAGATAGGAAACACCCGGCGTTTCTTGGTGTCCACTCTCCTAGACTTATACATGGCCTGACAAGTTATCCATCAGGCAAAATCACTCATTGAGCAGTGGGAGAGTGACGCAAAAAATTACCAAGCATGGAAGGTAGATCTCGAAGAGCTCCTCAGCATGGGAGAAGATATAGTTTCCGAATCCAGAATTCTGGGTGAGGAATCATTTGATTTTGTAAGAACTCAGCACTCTAGACTTGACCTCACATTGGAGGTAACCAACCAACTGGTAGAGTCCTTGCAAGAAAAGGTAAATACTGTGAAGCATTCTTCTAATTTATACAATTCTTATGTAATAAATATTTTCGGGGCTGATCCCCTTAGTACAGATACATACACCCCCAAAGATTCAGTTTTGGGGAGTTTTGATCAAATAATGCAATCCCGGTATCAATCCTCAGAGGGGATGGATGGGGCCCAGATGACAAGATTAACCGACATGATACTTAAGGGTCATGATGCGGCAAGGATGGTGGATGAATTTAAAGGAAATGTTCCAGACTTGGGGGAACAAGTTGAAGTAGCCAGGCACAGAATGGCCAGCTTGAAGGATGTTGATGAAGATGGCATTTCCCACCTCCTCTAGGCTTTCAACGATAATAAACAACCTTGCTCTTTCTCTGGAGGCCCAGGAAAAACTCACATTAAGTATTCTTTATTCTTTTGGTACGTAGGTTCTTGGATCCCAGAGTCCCGGATCCAAAATTTTGTATTCTTTAAAGTGGTTCATGTCCCGGTCCCTGAGGCTGATTGGTTGCTTTCAGAGGTGGTTAATAAAGACTATCAGAGGGTAGTTGGCCACATCAAGGGTGTCAGCTTGGTAGTTGGTTTTCTGACAGGATGGTCTTCTCGAGGCACCGTTCGGAGGTGCACCTGGCGCATTGGAGACAGGGTGCCGCATTTCCCATTTATGAGACATGTAGCCTTGGCCCCCGGGGGACCTACTTTCTTCTTTCTCCTCTCTGGCTCTCTTCTCGAGGCTGATTCTTCCGCTGTATATCCTTGTCTTATCTTTCTGACATGACAGACCTATTCTATCTCCAGGTCTTTTGTAGGGTGGCGCAGGTAGTACCGACCCCTAGATATTGTATTTTATTGAAGCATTATGTAAATAGGGTTAGGGTTAGAAAAGAGTGGTACAAATAGGCAGATCGGCCCATTTCCAAGCGTCGGCAAAATTGATGATTTTGTTGTCCATAGCAATAGCAAAAGTGATTTTCTTAAATTGCAGAGCTCAATGCTCCATTGTCTGTTCTCAAATAGTTAGATGCTCCCCTGGAGCCACCATTGTATCACGCACTAGTGCTTGCTGGAGGGAATATTAATAAAGAAGGAAGAATTATCGACAATGATGTTGTTGGCATTCCTGCTTCTGAGTTAATGGGATTTCATGTTCTAATGTTCTTTATGTCTTTTACTCTGATATGTTAAAGTAGATTAACGACCTCTTTGCTCTTGCTACCAATAAAATGCTAGCTAATGGTTGAGTATTTCTTTGGTATTTAGTGTAGTCTTTCAGAGTATTGTTGATGTTCCAGACATTTCTGCATGACTATAGTTAGATGAAATATTTCTAACCCTGCAGGATCTTTTTCATTTTATTTGCTAAGTGTAGAATGCTCTGGAAAACCTTACTATATCGAATCTCTGGAGGTTTTGAGTTGAAGAAACTAGCTATCCCCCTCAAAAATAGTCACCTCTCCCAACTGAGCCCTGCATCATTGTGACCTGACAACCAGGTTCTTGAAGGCCCAGGGAATTTATTTCTCCCGGACAAGCTTTGCAGGCAGAGTTGGCCGGTATCTTTGGAGCCCGGTGACAACTTATGACTGTTGGCGGACCTGGTTAGCAAAACCCCGTGAACACAATGCCTTTAAGGTACATTGTCTAATAACATCTCTCATATCAGAGATGCAAAGATTATTTTAGGAGGAGATTTCAATGCTACTTTGGGTGAATTAGACAAGTTTGGGGGGGCAGGCCCTTTGTTCAAAGTCACACATGATTTTAAAGATTTTATTAAAGGCAATATTCTTTTTGACTGTTGTCCTCGTTAGGGGAAGATCACCTGGTCTAATAGGAGGAAGGGTCCTCATTTTGTTAGCGCACACCTAGACAAATTTCTTCTTAATCCCCAATAGATTTTGGCCCATGGGTGTACCAAATCTAGCATCCTCAACATCTCAGGCTCGGCTCACTATGCGGTGGCTTTAGATATAAATTTGGGCAACACTCCTTTTAAACTTAATTCATATTTCAAAATTGAGCGCATGTGGTTTAGGGATCCAAGATTTTCCTCTCTCGTTCAACTTTGGTGGTCGCAATGTCCAGTCGAGAAAGGATATAAGATGTTTCAGTTATTTAAAAAATTATCATTTCTAAAAGCCAAAATTAAAGACTGGAACCAGAACACTTTTTGGAATATCTTCTTAGTTAAATGGGATATTCAGCAGTAGTTGGATTTCTAGAATGAACATGTCCTTCTTCATGGGCTGGACCATCAGATTTATGAAACTCAAAAAGAATTACAAGCTAGAATGGATGAGACACTACTTAGGGAAGAGATCTATTGGCACCAGAGGTCCAACGAACTTTGGTTGTTGGAAGGAGATAGGAATACTAGTTTTTTTCATGCCTTTGCTAAGGTGTGTATACAAAAAAAGGCTATTTTCCAAATTAATGATTCTCACAATAACAGTCTGTCCTCGGAGAAAGATATCCCAGTGGAGGCAGTCAGGTTCTTTCAATATCTCCTCTCTTCCTCGGATGACCATCCAGAATTTTCTCAGGCAGATTTACTCTATATTCCTTCCATAGTTTTAGATTCAGACAATAATTTCCTGCTCCATCCTTTCTCTATAGAAGAAATCAAGTCATCAGTGTTCGCCTTGAAGCTGGATAAAGCACCGCGCCCAGATGGGCTTACCCCCTATTTTTCAACCAATGTTTGGAATTTATGAAGAATGAGATTTGGGAGTTAGTAGAGGAATCTAGAAGACATTCTTCTATGTTCAAAGATTTTAACAATAAACTTATTACACTGATTCCCAAAGCCCCTCATCCTATCTCTTTTGCTAATTATAGACCTATTTTGCTATGTAACACGATCTATAAAATCATTAGTAAATCTATATTAGCCCAGCTTGGGAAAATTCTCCCCAAGATTATATCAGACTAGCAGGGGAGTTTTGTTCCTGGGAAAGATACAGTGGAAGGGGCAATGATAGCTCATGAAGTTCTTCACTCGATCAAGATTCAGAAGTTGTAGGCTATGGTTCTAAATCTAGATATGATGAAAGCTTGCAATAGGGTTAGTTAGGATTTTCTCAAACTAATTATGTCAAAAATGGGTTTAATCCAAAATGGATCAAATGGATCATGGTGTGCATAGAGGGGACTAAGTTCTCAGTTTTGATCAATGGCTCCCCTGTTGGCTTTTTTACTTCCTCACGCGGTATTAGGTAGGGGGACTCTCTGTCTCCATTCCTCTTCATTATCATGGCCAAGGGTTTAAGTAGGCTCATCACTTACAAACAAGTGTAGGGAGATCTAAAGGGAATCTCCTTGCATAAATCACAACTTTCAGTCACCCACATCCTGTTTTTTGATGATTCTTTGTTATATTCTGAAGGTTCCCTCAAGGAAGCAGGAACCATTTTAGATATATTATCATTTTACTATAAACTGTCGGGGCTAAAACTGAACATCTCAAAATCTAAGGTATTTTTCTTCCAGGTCCCTAAGGTGACTCAAGAGGCTATCATAAATCTATTAGGATTTGATTTGGATAGCATTCCCAGTGGGTACCTGGGTATCCACCTATTTCAAGGCTCAGGTAAGGCTGCTTTATGGGATAACATATTTAAATCTATTACAAATTGTATCTTATCTTGGAAAGTTAGATGGCTCTCTCTTGCAGGTAGGATCCTCCTTGTTAAATCAGTTCTCTCCTCTATCCCAAACTATATAATGTCTGTGCTGAAGGCTCCTAGGGGGGTAATGGATAAAATTAAAAGGAATCTCAAGGATTTTATTTGGAAAGGTAATCTAGATGGTTCCTTGAAGAATCCTTTAGTCTCATGGGAGAATCTCTCATTCCCTAAAGATTGTGGGCGGGGGGGTAGGGATTCATGACATTAATTCAAGGAACTTAAGTTTAGGGGCCAAACTAGCCTGGAAGATATATGATAAACCAGGCTCCCTGTGGGTGAGAATCATTCATCTTAGATATTTGGACTCAGATGATCATGCTCACATCTTCACTATCAAAAATCTACCTTCTGGTTCTGTGATGTGGAAATTCATTCTCGAGTGCCATCAAGTTATTCTTCCTTACCTTTCTTGGATCATCAATTTAGGAGATCGAGCAGATTTTTGGGATGATTCATGGAATGGCCAGCCACCTATTTCTTCTACTCTAGGTTTAACTTGTTTAACCAAGCAGGTCTTTCAACAAGCATGGGACTATCAGGTTAATAAGTATTTTGAGTTATCTTCTTCTCAGTTAGCAGGCAGAGCAGTTTGGAGAGATTTTTCACAGTTGAAAATTCCTCGAGACTAATTCATAGGTCTTAAAGATCAGTTCGATCAAAGGTTGTTATATGTTAACTCCTCTTTTGATAGACTCATTTGGTCAGATGAGCCGAACGATAATTATTCAGTCAAGTTACATTATCAACATCTGAAGAAGCATGGTTTACATCCATAGGAACCTATTTTTAAATTTTGTTGGCACCCAGTTGTACTCCCTAAAGTAGGATCCTTTCTCTAGTTGGCAATTCACAACAGAATCCTGACTAGTGATTGGCTCTACAGACTTGGCATTACTGACAATTTTGTTTGCGTTTTATGCAAATCTAGTCAGGAGCATGTTAACCATCTATTTGCCTCCTGTCCTTTTACCCAGGAAATTTGGTATTATATTTTTGGTAAATTGGGTTGGAAAGGTCCCCTGTCTGATTCACTTAATGGTATTATTGAGTAGTGAGCAGTTCTATATAGAGACTCTTTCTTTGGCCATATTAGGAGAGTCATCCCAGCAGTAGTCACCTGGGGCATATGGTGGGAGAGGAATAAGAGGATTTTTAGAAAAGAATTATGTTCCTCTGCTCAAGTTTATGATTTTTCTATTAAATCAATTTTGGAAATGGTAAATTTGTTTTCTTTTAGATCCAAATATCTATCTTCCACATTCACCTCACAAGACTCTAAAATATTTAATGAGTGGGTCTCTATAGCTATCCCATTTAAAGGGGTCCTCCTTGGTAAGAAAACAAAATCTGATATTCGCAAGGATATCAAGTGGATAACTCTAGACAAGGGCTTTATTAAGTTAAATTTTGATGGGACCTCTATGGGTAACCCAGGGTAATTTGGAGTTGGTTTTGTTGTTAGGGATTCTGATTTGACAGTAATCAATGTTGTTAGTTCTAAAATTCCAATTGGTTCCAACAACATTACAGAGGCGAGGGCTTTGTTTTTGGGCCTATCAACTGTTGCCTCCCAAGGAATCAAGTGTATTCATATTGAAGGGGATTCCCAAATTATTACTTTAGCTCTCTCTCCAAAGTTATCCTAATTGGGAGATCAATTATATTTTGAATAATGCCAGGAACATTCTTTCTTAGTTCATAGAATTCAAGATTTCCCATTGCTACAGAGAAGCGAATGGACTAGCAAATTGCTTGGAAAATCAAGGAGTCATTTTAAAATCTAGTGTTATAGTTTGGAATGTTGATAACCTACCTAAGGCTCTGATTATGGTCAAAGGTGTTGATTGGTTTAGTAAGGAGGTTTCCTCGATCGATGTACTTTGAGCTCTAAATTATGGGTTGAGGACTGGGTGGGAGATAGGAACCTCGTTCTTCTTATAATCTGTGTCATTCTGTCTGGCATCTTGCCTATAATTTTTTCCTCTTTTTTAGTAGACTGTTTTCTCTGTACTCCACTTGTGTGGAATGTTACTACACAATTGGCACTCATTTGGTGAAAGTTGGCTGTCAGATTCCCTCATGCATACTTAGATGTTCTCAAGGACATGATGTCATTTAATTAGTTGGCTCCCAAATCCCCTTATGCATACTTGGATCTTCTCAAGGACATGATGTCATTTATCCAGTCTGATAAGTGCCTTCTATAGATAATGCCACTTTCAAAATTGTACTTCTGACGACACTGATTTATTATACTTTTTGGGGGCTTCTTTGGGTTTGGGTCACTTGGGTGTTGTGACATCATTACTAGATTGATATCTCCTTTTGTGTGGGATGAATTGATAGATAATTTTATTTTATTGTACATAGCCATGTGTTGGGTTAATTGCAAGGGTGTACACGTCATCATTTTTTAGTATGATATGGCTTGACACTCGTGACGACTTTAAGTCTCTTCAGGCATGTGGGCACAAAGTATTTAGTTTTTATTAGCTGAGGTGGTGCCTTGATTTTTGTAACTTGGATGCAAATCCAACAAGTGTAGTACGGGCTCTCTTCACATGGGTTGAGATTTTCATCTTTCTTTGAGGCATCCATTATATAAACCTCTCAAATAGTTCAGAACCCTTATACTTTTGCCTTTCTATTGTCTAGATCTGCTTAGCTTCAGCTCTCCCTTTGGCTATGTGTTTCTTTTTCTCAGTTTTTCACACTTAATGGAGTATCACCCTTTTAATCTTCGCATATGTATTCCAAGTCTAGATTGGGAGTGTCCTATTTCAGATGACTATCTTCATCGCCAAATGAAGGTGGCTTTCATAGTTCTTCCACAAGCCATTTTGGACGCGGTCTGTAATGTCATTGGTGAAGATGTTTTATATCCATCTTTGCCCCGCAACATTCTTCATTCTCAGGTGCTTTCTATCTTCTTATCCAATTTCTATGACCTCACCCAGGATTATGTTCCTTTCTTGGAAATGGTAGATAGGATAGTTAACCCTGATTTTGTGTCCATTGGTATCATAAATAAGGCCATTTTGGGGTATAATTTGAGAGAATCACAAGCCTGGGTAGGAGGATTGTTTCCCCCTAGTAGGTTCGATCAGGATCTGGAAATTGTTAAGCTTTATAACTCCTTTAAGCTTGACATTATAGCTAGGGATTCTAGAGCCTTTAGGAGAAGCATGGGCCCTCTTGTGGAATTTATACCCACAACTATCATGGTGGATGCATATAACCTATCTGATAGCATGGCTATTATTCTCAATTATTCAAAAGACAATGGTTTGGTAGTACTGATTGCAAGATCTTCTTCACCTTCGCATTCTTCGCCTTCTTCTTCAGAATCAGTATCCTTTAACCACCAATGCAAATGTCCATGCCACTGCCATGGAAAGGTTAAACCCAGGTAATGGGTTTTTGAAATATCTTTTTTGGGGTTTCTAAAATTTTCATGACTTTATCAACTTTTTGGGATGCATACTCTAGTTTTTTGTGGTGATTATACCGATTGGCAGGGGGCCATAGTAAAAGGGAATGTCGAGTTTTGAGTACATGATCAGAATATGGGGGATATATTGTTGGGCTTTTTAATTTTCTCAGAAAATGTTTTTGGACAGCCATTTGTTTACCAACATACTGGGTATTCCTTTAATAGGATCGTCTTCTTTTGGCATATGATTTCATGGCGTCTGTTTGAGGCAATTGTATGGGTTGGGTTATCATAACTTCTGGGTCACTATCACATTGGGGTTTGTCATCTTTATGTTTGTATTGGCAATTAAGGAGGGTTTTCTTTTCTGTTTCTTTCCCTCCTGAGCCTTTTGAAACAGATATATATTTTAAATATAAATTATAATGGATCAACCATTTTTGCCCAAAAAAAAAAAAATATTAAGCATTTATTAAATTTATAAAGAGTATATTATAAAACTAAAAAAACTAAATGTAAACTAATAAAATAATCTATTATGCAACACATTAGATATAAGTTTGTTATTTTCTCCCAGAACTTGACTTTAGATGTTTATTTTTCTTGACAAAAACAAATAAAAAGAATAGAATTTATCATTAGAAAAAATAAAATATACATTTTAAAAAGATTTAAAATAAAATAAAATGTTAAGATAAATTCATAAAAAGAAATGGTTTTATATAGCATAATTTGGACAATTGATATCTAAATTTACAACATGAAAAAAAATTCTCAATCGGAAAAATATTTGCATACTCTCCAAAAGTAACAGTAAAAATCTTGTTTATCTTCCTCCCCTTTTCCCTCGCCTTTTCCCTGACCATCCCCTTTGAGAATTATTTATTATTTGAGGGGTTTCAAATTCCTCTTCAACATCTTCCAAGGATGTGGGTGGAAATTGAACCCTTTCTTCCTTAACCCTAATCTTAGAATCCAGAGCACAAATCACATCATTCAAAACATTGTTGATGTAGTAATTGCCCAAGCATACCTATGTGAAAATGTGGAAACATATATAAGTCATGTGAACTGATCGATAAATGCATCAAAGAAACAATCTTTTATTGATTATAGTGATTTCAAAATATGCACTTAAACTATATTTTTCAAATAATTTTCAAAATATTAACCCACAGAAAGGAAGGTTACACTTGTATGAGAGTGTTGATCTCTTCAAGAAAAGAGCACAGTGCCAAGAAGAGACATTGAAGGGACTTAGTTATGAGGAAGATTAGAGCATATTTTTCTTGTGGAAAGACTAAGGAAGACCACCTTGAGCATTTTCATATTGTAGTTAAGAGGTTGCAAGAGGAGCAGTTAGCAATCAACTTGGAGAAGTGTGAGTTTCTGAAACAAGAATTGGTGTATCTTGGATTTGTAGTCTCACAAGGGTCATTAAAGATGGATCCTAGCAAGGTGGAAGCTATACTAAACTTTCCCACTCCCACATTTGCTATTGAGGTAAGAAGTTTTCATGGGCTTGCCTAATTATATAGGAAATTTATTAGGGGTTTTAGTGTCATTTGTACTGCAGTGCTAGATATTGAAACGGTGGATTTAAGACTAAGTTAAGGTGGACTGAAGAAGCCAATGGGGGTTTTGGGATGTTAAAAAAAAAGGTAGCCACGCAAACCATTCTTGTGCTACCAAGTTATGATAAATTGTTTTACCTTGGAGTGTGATGCTAGTAGCATAGTAGTAGGGGTCAATTTAACCCAAGAAGGTAGACTAGTGGCATTTTACAGTGAAAAGTGAAATGATGCCAAGAATAAATATTCCTCCTATGACCTAGAACTCTATACCCTTGTTTAAACCCCTAGGAAATTCAGACATTATCTCATACCCAATAAATTTGTGGTGTTCACAGAACAATCAAGCTCTGAGTTAAATCAACATAGAAGAGAAGTTAAGCAATAGGCATCTTAAGTGGATGGGGTTATTACAAGGTTTCACCTTTACCATAAATCATAAAAGGGGAAGATGAAAAAGGTTTGTGACGCATTGAGACAAAGGCTACTTATTGTTCAAGAGGTTTAGTTGAAGAGTATTGAAGTGGAAAGTTTTAAATATCTCTATAAATAATATGAAGACTTATCATAGGCCTATCAGGTATGTACGGAGTTCAACAATCACTTTCATGGTTATTTTTTAGATTACACACTAAAAAATTGGTTTTTGTTTAGAGGATGATAGTTGTCTATAACCAAGGGATCTACAAGAGAGAACCTAATACAAGAAAAATAGAATGGTAGTCTTAGTGGCCATTTTGGTCTCAATAAGACCCTTGAACTGGTTCAGAGGTTCTACTATTGGCCAAGGATGCAGAGAGATGTGAGGAAGTATGTAGAGCAACATATGTTGTGTTTGAAATGTAAAGGTGTGACTTCTAATGTTGGATTATACCAACCAAAACCCATTCCCAATAGGCCATGGGAATGTATGATTATGGATTTTCTAGTTGGGTTACCAAGAATAAGCACTGGAATGTATAGTGTTTTTGTAGTTGTGGATATGTTTAGTAAGATGATCCATGTCATTTCATGCAAAATAACACATGATGCAAGTTACATAGCCCAATTGATTTTTAGAGAAGTTGTGAGAATCCATAGGTTACCCCTAAGTATAGTCTCAGAGATAGATGTCAATTTTATGGGGCATTTCTAGAAAATATTATGGAAGAGGCTAGGACCTAACCTCTCATATGGGTTATCTTTTCACCCCCAGACAAATGACTCTACTGAGGTCATAAAAAAGGTCTGAGAAAATCTTTTGAGATGATTAAAAAAGGAGTATGGACAACTTGGGGATCGATTCCTACCGAAGGAAGAGTATGCTTACAATGACTGTGTAAATAGGATCACTAGTAAAAGTGCTTTTGCAGTAGTTTATAGTGTTCACCATAGAGGAATTTGTGAAATTAAAGACTTGAGGAGCATGGAGGGGAAGAGTGGACATGCTGAAGTCTTTGCCCAATAAATGAAGGAAATACATGACAAAGTAAAATAGACACTCACAAAGGAAATATATGATTAAAAGCTAAAGTGGATGCAAATAAAAAGGAGTTACACTTGGAAGTGGGGGATATAGTGATGATACATTTGAATAAATCCAGGTTGAAGAAAGACATACCTAGTGATTTGTAGATGAAAAGGATTGGTTTGTGAAAAGTATGGAGATAATGCATACACAAATTATGTACGTCTAGAGTTAGCTATCTCACCAGTATTCAATGTTCACGACTTAGTCGGATACAAAGGTCCACTACTAGTAGAGAAAAATATTACTAATGAAATAGAAAAGATTACACTAGATGTACCCTTACCAACTATGAACAAACCACATGTAGAGAGGGTACTAGACTCTAGAATAGAAAATAAGACTAGAAATAGTTAGTATATGGAACATATGATCAACTAGAAAGACCTTCCTAAGGCAGATGATAGTTGGGAATAGATCTTGCATTACTCTAACTTGACTTCTTTGTCCAGGGTGAGCATGGTGCAAGAGCACCTAACGATGGAGCCCTCTATTTTTGTTTTGAAAGGCCTTCAAGTGGTCTAGGGTTTTCATGTGTTTTTTAAGGAAAGATTAAGATTGATTTGAATTGCTTTAGGATAGTTTTGTGTTGATTTGTGTGGTTTTTGTCCAAGTGACCTTTGTAATGTCGTGATGGACAATATGGTCCACAAAACATGTTTTTGGAAATAAAAATGCTTAATTGGAAATTTTTGGTGTGTATTAAGTCTTAGGTCATGGTTTTAGACCTTATGCAACCCACTCATGTTGTTAGAACATTGGATTAGGAAAAGTTGTAAAAAGTGGAAAATGTTGCTTGAGTAACATTTAAAACTTTCAAATGTTGCTCAAGAACATTTGATAAAAACTTGCTTGGTTCCCAAATGTATTTATGGGCCAGTTTGAATGTTTGTCCTAGGTAGAAGAAATATTTTTAAGAACTTCCATGGAATTATAGGAAGGTTGGACCATTTCTGGTTACATTTTTGAAGCAATAGAAGAGTTACTGTTACTGTACAGTCACAATTTTTGTAATTTCAATTAAAAAAATTTGTGGATGGATTGAATTAGTTTAATTTTATATGTAACTAGGTTATTAGAGTTATTTTATATTTCTTTTTGGATTGGATTAGTTCTTAGGTTTTGTTTTGAGTTTTTAATTAAATTAGTATCCATGTTGTGTGTTCTCTCGACAAGTCAGGGTTGTATATAGTAAAATAAATCCTTAAGGATTTCTAATTGTGGGAATTAAATGTGCCTCAAAGGAATGAAAGATGAGTCATTGTATACTAGTTTTTCATTTTTTTGTTACATAAGTTTCAATGGTGGATTTTGAGCTCTTTCCCTAGGCGAGCTTGGCAATAGCCCGGTTAGGGATAATAGAGGAAAATAGTGTTTATTTTGTAGGAATGGATTGAGTTAAGAAATCCAAGACTTAAATGGTGTGGATGTGACCCTAACAAATCTTGGTGCATGGGTTGGAGGACATTTAAGTCCATATGATTTGTTTTTGGATACTTTTCATAGAGATTGGTTCATTTCTTAATGAAATACCCCAATTAGGGTTCAGTGTTGTACGAACACTTTCATGACCTTGATGACATATTTTACCATTAGTACACAAGGGAAAATAGTTTTGCAATCATCGGTAACACCAAAACTAAAAGACAGGTTTAGTGCAACCTGACAGATAACTTCACAAGGGAACCTAACAACAAAGATTGTACTGTAACTTGATAGAGTAGGTTACAATGTAAACTGACAACACAGTTTACAAGTGCAACCCAACAATGTTGAGGTCAAACCTGATAGTATAAAATGACAGAGTAACCCGACAGAGGAACCCAATAGACAGTTAACAAAGGAACTAGACAGAAAGACTATAGATAAACCAGAGCATAATTCTATCGAGAGACAATTATAATCCCAAGAAATGTGGATCTGACTTCCACGTAAAATATAACACTTGTGTTTTATATTTAGCTTTTTGATTTGCTTTAAATCCATATCCTGAGGGACAAGCAATGCAATTTTAATTTTTTTAATCAATCTAACTTATTAGAAACATGCTAACTAGGAGATGAAGGTCAAGTTGTCAACTTTTGATCATAGAGTTATCATTGTTATACATGAAACTCATTTAGGTAAATTTCAGTGTATAAATAAATGTGTAATCAATCAGAAAAAGTGGATGTGATTATGATTGTATCCAAGGAGTACATCTATGGATCAGATTGAGAATTTTACATAGAAGAACAACAAAAGATGAAATGGGTTATCAAGAACTAGATGTAAGGCTACCGAGTACAACAGAGGTATTGATAAATCACTATAGGTGATAATTATATGTGTGAACTTTATTGGATTGGTAATAAGAAATTCTAGATTGCATATGCACAATTAATTAAATATTTTTGACTAATTATAACAAGTGTAGCAAATCCTAGAGAAATCCTTTGAGAAGGTAGATTTAACAATCCTTTGTAAATCTCTTAACCAAGTGCACACTAAAGAGTGTTGCTAAAGCTCTTAATTGAGTAGACCTTAACCAATTTCTACATGCTACTCCTAGAAGGTTAAGATCATTAGAAGTGATCAAACTTGTAAACCCTCACCATTCCCTTCCATTAGTAGATAGTGAATTTTTGTGGGTTTCATCCCACTGCAGTTTTTAACTTCTAACAGGGGTTTTCTGCATTACCAAATCTTGTGTCATGTGTCAATACATTTCATGAATATTTCTATGAATTTTTACATGCAAATTATTTTTATGAATTGATATTGTATGCATATAGATATAATAGCACATATGGTTGGTAATACAAGCAATTGATTACTAAAAGGATTAAGGTTAAGTAATAAAATTCTTAAGGGTACCGATTCACCCCTCCCCTCGTAGTACACACCATTCTATTATTTCCAATAATTTGTATCAGACATAGATCTCTTATTTGGAAAAGTTTAAATACTTAATAGAAAAGATCATACAATGGAATGGTATAAGCTAGACAAGAGTATTGAGAATCACAAGTTAGAGATACAGATCTTCTATGAGCAATATAAATAAGCTAGAGTCAAGATGAGATAGTTACTAGATGAAAGAAAGGTTATTCCATCTAGCTGTAATTAAACAGACTATCATGAACAAGAGATACCTAATTTATTTGAGTCATCAGGATCTACATCTACAAATACATCAAACACATCTGAAGGAAGCATTGCAAGTCTAAATGAAATCAATCAAAATATAGTTAGACAAGTGAAATCACTACAAATCGATCAAGAAACATGGATGGTAAGAATGATTGAGGTTATGAATAATTATAGAAAGTTGATAAAGAAAAAAACATTAGCTATTGATGATAGGAGGAAGATCAATGAAAATCTACAAGAGAAAGAGTCAAAAATACAAAGTCTTACGAAACATCATCATGAGATCACCAATCATATTATTCTTATTAGTCAGGAGGCAAGCCAAACGAACATAGAACTTAATGAAAAACTAGAATTTATTGTTGAGCTAAGAGAAGAAAATGAAATACTAAAACATGAAGTAAGAATTTAGAAATAGCACAATGATATGATCAAGAGAGCTGAAGAAAGAACAAAAAGAATGGATGATTTTATGGATGAACAAAGAAGAGTCAACAACAATATGTAACTAGGGTATACCAAGAATGGATAATCACCATACCAAGATGATCTAAAAGATGTCTACACAAATCCAAGACCAAGAAGGAAGTCATGCAATCACTGTGGAAAACCAAGCCACACATCAAATGTTTGCAGGAGAAAAATGAAAGGTATTCCTTAATCTTCATCTACATTCATAGGAAACTGCTATAATTGTAACAAGAAAGGATATAAATTATATGAATGTAAATTGTAGGTGAAACAACCAAAGAAAGAAACCTACATGCAAAAATACTATCCTACTTGCAAAATGCATGGGCACACATCTCTTGAATGTGAGAAGAAGAAAAAGAAAGCATGGAATTCTAAAGAACAAGAAACTGCTTATCAACCAAGAAGAGTTAGTAACTCATATGTTTGGGATTACAATACATGAAAAAATTTCATAGCATGTGGTAGATATGGACACATAGCTGCAAACTACATGAGAAAATGGATGAGGAAGTCTAGGAGCTAGGCTAACTCCAGAATGAAATGCTTATAGTGTCATAGGGTCGATCATCTAAGAAAGGACTCTAGAGACCAAGTGACAGAGACAAGCACTTTTGCCAATTGAAATAATATTCAAGACATCAGGAAGATGATAACAAATGTGGAGGAAAGCTACAAATACTGATGATGCTGGAACAAGAGATACAACTGGTGACACCTTATCCAATGGATATGGTGACTTCACCACCCCCACCTAAGAAGAATAAGTAAGTATGGAAGTGCACTATACCAAGTTATATTTTACATCACTTCCATTATACATTGATAAAATGCTAAACCAGAATGATTTAAGATGCCCTATGTTATTACTTGTTATGATTTTGTAATTTAAATCTAGTCAATTAATGTAAATTGAAAAGCATCGCTATACTTACAGAGATAATTTGTCAATACTTACCGAGAATCGTTAGTTAACATACACAAGCTAAGTTACTTGTGTAAACTGAATATCATCAATAATCAATAGACAATGTTGTCCTCATCATTTATCAAGATCCGTCGGTGAATGTGTGAAAAGTTAAATGAGTTAACACTTGCCATGAGCATCGCATTATCACAAAAAATAAATTTGGCATGTCACTCGAATGACTATGTCTTTGACACCTGACAAGTAGGTGAAACATTAATTACACCACCTAGTGAACCATCTATAAAAGGATGATGAAGACTTCATTTCATTCACCAGTGATTTAGAGAGAAGAAGCAGAGTGAAGTAGAGCATAGAGCGAACAGATTGCAGAAGTGTTTAACAAGTAGATTCACAACATTCAAACATAATAACAACAACCTTTAGAAGGTTAAGTAAGTAACATCACTGAGCTCACTGTTTACTTTATGGGAAAAGCCCTAATTTTTAGATATCATGGCAACCAAATCCCATGTAACCAAGATCAAGAATGCTAAGGATAAGAAGGTTAATCTGATCAATAATTTCACTTGTGAAGAACCTAAATACAACTTATGTCCAGAATTTTCCTCGCAACTCAACAACATTGGTGCGTTCTCCAATATTCCACCTAGGGTTTTATTGATTGAGGATGTCCAAGCCTAGATATATTACAAGATCACCAAGATAGGATATCTTGAGGTTAAGAAAGCTTACAAGAAGATTTTCACATGTGGAACCATCAAGGAGGAACATAAACACATTGATATCAAATGGCTCACATGTGCCGTAATGTTCCCAATGGAGTTTAAAATAGTGTGAATTCAGATAGTGCTGAGTAGAGTGCATGACCGAAAGATGTGGCTTCATGAGCCAAAACAAATTACTAGAGATGTGATACACACTGTGACTGATTATCCTATAACCGACAAGGGCAAGGAACCCAAACACCCTTCTCATCCTGAGATTGAGAAGATGAAAGGTGTAGAATGGGATGGCAGAGGATTGAAAGTAAATTCCATAAGGATCCAAAAATGAAATTTGGTGCTTGTGTGTTGGGATACAAGATTTTCCAAGCCAGAAAGATGAATAATATTGCATCTGGAGTAGTAGAAACTTCACACAAGAGAGTAACAAAGGGATTGCAGTTGGATCTATCTGAGATTTTAGTAAAGCAGTTAAATGAGAACTTGAGAACAATGAGATCTACAAAGTATAATTCATCTAAGTTTAGATCACTCCTAATGTGCATTTTTTTCTACTTTCAAGACTTCTTTCCATCCATCGATAATGTCATCTAGGATACTACCCGACCAACTTGACCATTTAAATTAGTAAAGTCATCAAGTATCTAGGTGACAAATTTACATTAGTTATGGATGAATACTTTACTCTATTTAAGGACAAAATGTAGAGAAGGATGAGGATGCCTAAGCAACTGGTAGAAAAGTATAATACTATAATTTTTCTTATGGTGGACCTAAATAACACCTTGAACAAACTAGCTATACCGAGGATAACATGGTTAGCACCACTTGATTATGAGATCAATATAGATCAAGCCACTAATGCCATTGAAGCATTATTAAATGAACCATTAGACAAATCAAAATCCAGGTTTGGAACCTATGAGGGAGCCAAGAAAAGAATAAAAAAAATATTAGTTGTGAAAAAGATCATCCCAAAGAAGACCAAAATGGTCAAAACACTTGAGAAGAAGTTATCAGTCAATGAAGAAGAAATAGAACCACAAGAAGAAAGTGAGAGACAGTCACTCGTCATTGAAGGTAAGAAAGTGAGTGACTCTAAATCTATAGAGTTCGATGCACCACCACCACCTGTAAAGAAATCAAGGACTACGGCTGCATCACAGACAAGAGGTCAAGCTGCTAAAGAAGATTCACCACCAGTCAAGAAAGGATAGGCGAGGAATTGAAAAAGGAAGCCTCAAAGAGGGAAACCATTAGAACCTAAGAGGAGAAAAAGTCTAATCCAAACAAAGGAAGATATAGAAGGAACTGAGAAAGATGAGAGTGAGAAACTCCAACCTGTTAAGAACAAATTTCCTACTACAATTTGTTGGTGCCCAAAAATGCTGAATTGAATTTCCTTTGGACTTGCCAATCCAATGATGGGAAATCCAATTATTTTTGGCCAACTAATGAGAATGATCGATTATGATCCTCTTCCCCCATGCTTCTGGCTCTGTAGGACCAAGGTGGGTGAACCTTCACCTGAATAGGATTTTTATAACAGATAACCTGTGTATGGAACTCAAACTTGTATCTCTCAAAGTATGGCAAGGAAATTGAAATAAATATAACTGAAATCAATATATCATGAACTGTAAACTAAAATACTTTAAGAAATTGAAATAATGTTTAGTAAATGTGTATGTAATTTGAAATGAACATATAGATAAGATATCACAAAACTATAAACAATGAAATGAATAACTATAATCCAAAAAATGATTAGACTAGTGCCTGATTCTACCATGGGTAATAGAGTCAAGATCATTCCAATCTTATGTTCAACTTCAGAGACAATTTTACAAGAAAACTTATCACTTCAAAGGTATTATGGAATTTACATGCAACCTAAAACAATTCAGAGATATTTCAAATGGGTAATACTTCTCAAATGATAGACCAATTGACTAAGGCCTCAATCAACAGAATTTAACCATGCAAAATGAGAAAACAAATTGAAAATATAGAGTATGAATCAAATCAGGAAGCATGCACATCAAACTATCACTTTGAAAAAGTTCTATTGGTTTATCCGAGGGACTAATTGTAAAATGATAATCAAACTATTACACATGTGAAAGAAAAAGGACTTATCTTTATTGATTTTGAAAGAATAGCACATTCAGGTCCATGTTATACTTGTTGATTAAAAACTATCCAAATATGTGAAATTGTATTATATTGTATTGTCTCTTTACATTTTACATTATGTGTGTGTGTGTGTGTGTGTGTGTATATATATATATATATATATA
>MU226909.1:3761729-3778911 GCA_018584345.1 Thuja plicata
GCTGTATTATTGTCTTAGGCAGTTCAGAATAGTTCTGGGTAGTAGATCTGGGTAATAATTCGAGGCTTTGTCCTACAGAATTTTGTAAGGGAATGCCCATGTGGCTTTGCATATTGTAATTCTGAAATTTTGTAATTCCACATTTGTGGAGATAATAAGAAGCCAATTTTCTGTTCTTGCATATTGTTGTTGTTCTCTGTTTATGTTATGTGTTTGAGGTATTAAGGGGAGTACCCTTCATCAACATTCTTGTGTTACTAGGTTTTGATAAACTATTTACCTTCGAGTGTGATGGTAGTAGCATAGAAGTAGGGGATGTTTTGACCAAAGAAGGTAGACTAGTGGCTTTTTACAATGAAAATTTGAATGAGACCAAGAAGAAATATTCCTCCTATGACCTAGAACTCTATGTCCTAGTTCAAGCCCTTGGAAAATGGAGACATTATCTCCTAAGAAAGGAATTTGTAGTGTTCACAAACAATCAAGCTCTGAGCTACATCAACACCCAAGAGAAATTAAGAAATAGGCATCTTAAGTGGCTGAAGCTCTTACAATATTATACCTTTACCATAAAGCATAAAAAGTGGTAGATGAGCAAGGTTTCTGATGCATTAAGCCAAATACTACTCACTATTGAAGAGGAGCAATTGTAGATTATTGGATAGGAAATTTTAAAATTTTTCTACAAAACAAGATAAAGACTTCTCAGAGGCCTGCCAGGCATTTATGGAGTTCAATAATCACTTTCATGGTTGGTTTTTAGATTACACATTATAAAATGGGTTATTGTTTAGAGGAGGACAATTGTGTGTACCCAAGGGATCTATGAGACAAAATTTGTTAAGAAAAACACAATGGTAGTATTAGTGGCCATTTTTGCCTCAATAAGATCCTTGAATTAGTTAAGATGTTCTACTATTGGCCAAGGATGCAGAGAGATGTGAGGAAGTGTGCTGAGAAATATATGGTGTGTTAGAAAGCTAAAGGCATGACTTCTAATGTTGGATTATACCAATCACTACCCATTCCGAATATGCCACGGGAATGTATCAGTATGGATTTAATAATTGGGTTACCAATAAAAAGAACTGGAATGTATTGTGTTTTTGTAGTTATGGATACATTTAGTAAGATGAGCCATTTCATTACATGCAAAACAACACATGATGCAAGTTATATAGCCCAATTTTTTTTAGGTAAGTTGCGAGAATCCATGTGTTACCCCTCAGTATAGTGTTAGATAGAGATGTCAAGTTCATGGGGCATTTTTGGAAAAAATTGTGGAAGAGGCTAGGAACTAACCTATCATTTCAGTCAGCTTATCACCCCTACACAGAGGGCCAAATAGAGGTCATAAACAAGATTTGAGGAAACTTTTTGACATACTTAACAATGGAGTGTATAAAAATGTGTGATCAAGTCCTACCACAAGCAGAGTATGCATGCAATGATAGTGTAAATAGGAGAGGGTACCACATATAATGGTAGCCCAAGAGGAAAATTAACTAAAAGTAGTGAGATAAGCAAAAAGGAGAGTGACATCTGGTGGTCTAGCAATTTTCAAGCACAAAGAGAATTACTAAATAATAGATAGATAAAATGGTGCCTGTAATCTCATAAAGGAAGGTGCAAGGTAGATAAAACCAATGAGATTACTTGAAGTTGACTTATATCCAATTTGTGGTACGAGTCAAAGTGTTTGTAAGAAAGATAAAGGGGCCTACTGGCTGAATAAGGTGTTACTATATGGTCCTAAGGTGGAGTCAGGGTAGAAGATAAAGGAATGTAGTCTGCCTAACTTAGAGAGGTTATTGCCCATGTTAGAGAGAAAAGGTGGAGGAATAATATCTAATACTTGTTGAACTCTATTTCAAATAACAAAAAATATAGTTATAAAGTAAAGGTCACTTTTTGAAAAGAGATAAAAGGTATCAATTTTATGCGCATGTAAAGGAGTGACAAAAGGTTTAAACCATAGTTATTTTAAAAATAAACCCTTTCTTTTTGCATGCTGGTCTCAAGGAGTTAAAACACTCAGTTCTAAGAAGGTTAAGGGAAGCTTTACTCCAGTTCAAAGGAAAGATATCTTAGTTAAAAAAAAATTACAAAAGGTTCTACCTCAGTTCTGCATGTTTTTGGGGCCAAAAATCATTTACAGACATTCTTTTCTCCTTCTTTTAGTAGTTCAGATCCTAACCAGTCAAGATACTCAATTCAATGTCAAGTTTTATCGATGGATTACTTTATAATTGAGGTTTTTTTATATAAAAGGAAAGTAAAGTAAAGGGTTTTGAGTAAATGGTTCCTATATTTTTTAGAGATAGCACGAGTGATTATTCTGATCCTCTGGGTTTGTTAAAGGTTGTCAAGCCAATTATAACTAGTATGATGGCATCTCCATTGGAGTTTTTGAATAAACATCATAGTTTGAAGACCTCCTTTGAATTCACTATATTGTATGTCATGTTGGATCTGATATTTTCTTCTCATGTATTTGTGTTTTGAATCATGCAAATTTATTTCCGTGTTATGCATCATTGAGTAGAATTAAAACTTGCATAGGTTATGAGTTGTGTTTCCTCAAAAGTTCCTCTATAAGTTGGTTAAGTGTGAAGAATTTTTCCTCCAAACCTATCAATGATAAGAAGCTGAGAAAACTCCTCATGAAATACTCATATGCAAGTTGTTTAGTCATCAAATCTGTGTCATATTTTTGGAGCTTGTCTTGTTTTTAAGGACTCCCTTTTTATCAAATCTTCATGTTGTTTATATCATCCTTCGTGTGTCACCTTTTAGATTAAGTTTTTTTTATTTCAAGTGCAAGTTATATCACCCTTAAAAAATGTCATCCTATTCAACTCAAATGTAAGTGAGAAATACTATCTATAGAGATCCTCTAGAAACACACCCTTGTATCAAATTGTTCATCATTATTCCATCCTATTTTATTTTCTCATTAGATTTGTCACTTGACCAAGTAATGACATCTTTTTCATTGAGCCTCATCTCAAAATAATTCATGATACTACATACATGTACAACTAAAATTATGAAATAAATATAAAATATCCATATATAGTTAATGAATGCATCTTGAATAGCATTAAACAAAATATTTTTGATATGATATGTAATATGTCATTTGTTAGCCTACTAATTCCACTCTTTCAATTTTAGCCCTTTATTGACTAAGACATTCTGAAATTTATTACCTTTTGTAAAAGTGTTTATGATCTCCGAATTATGTATTAAATTAAGCTCCTGGAGAACCTATTGACTTGATATTTTTAATCATTAATTTTTTATATCCTTCAATCATTAGGTTACTAAACCCATGATATATAGTTTATTTTATTCCCCCAAAAATGGTTATGCGTTAGAAAACCTTCATTATTATTTTTGGTTACACAGTTTATCATATCATTCTATCATTATTACCTTAGATACTCTAATCAATCTTAGAAAAAAAAATAATCAAGGTTTTAAGCTAATATAACCTATTAATAATAGGTATTGGTGTTTTCATTGATGCAAACAAAGGTTTTGAAATATGAGTTTTGTTCCGTTATTATTATTTCTAGGGAAATGTTGTATGAGTATATTAGATAAGTGTTGACTTTTGTATATGGAGATTTTTGGTGATGATCGTAAATGGAGTTTCCAAGTAATTCATGATTGTTTTAGAGTATTAAATTAACATTCACATTTTTGCATCAAAACTTGGCTATGTATAACTGTTATAATGAATATTGTGATAGACATGTATTTAATGTCGTTTGTATTATTTATATTGTCTCATCTTAGTTTCCAATTATTATATGATGTTGATCTATGAACAAGGAAGTTACATTCCAGGTTTGAAGTTCTAATTTGATCTATAAACAATTTGGGAATGGTTTGAGTATCAATCCATATAGAGACAATGTACTTATTTGATAAAGGTGCAACTATTGTCATGGTTTTCATCATGTTCTACATTTATTTATTTAAATTATATTATTGATACTATCTTTTAGAGATGACTTATATGAATTCATATTGTATGGTAGCATTCATAGATAAAGGAAATACTTGGCCTATAATAAGGTGTGTTGACATAATATAATGCCCCACATATTATTTTCCTTTTAAAATGCATTATAGAGAGTATTTTGTGCTAATTATTTATATTTTACACTTACATCTAATTGTTGATGTTATTGATTTTTTATGATATATAAAGGAGGAGGTCATTGAACACAAATAAGATGGAGAAGTACTTACATATGGTGCCAAATGTATGTGCGAGCGTTCACAAATACAAATGAACAATAATGAAGTAATTCTTAGATGATTAGAATAGTGAACTATATTCAATGTTTTAGAGGACACATTTATCTTTTGTTCAACAATAATAATTCATTGTTAAAAAAAAATATTGTGTCTTACCGTAAATAAGTGATCTTTATTTTTTGTAGGTGCATTGTCTGTTGACCCAAGATTGTGTTCCTTTGCCTAGAAGTCAGATTAGGAGAAATAATATTCCTTTGTCAATATCCCAGAAATTTGTAATTATTTTTTTCATATAGTGATATATTTCTCACCCTGATTTTTTCCACATTAGGCTTCAATGTAAAAATATTGGTGTCTTTGTGTCTTGCACATTCATTTTTACTTGTGCACACGTTGAATGGACTAAATGGTTAAGTATTACTATATACTAATTGACCCCACCTCATTAACTTCTATAAGTGCTCAACACTTAGTATTTATAGAGTAGGGGATATGCTACCCTCATGATATTGAGATCTTAAAGATGAAATGTACCTATGATACCTCACTTCTGTTAACACTTAGGTGAGATAGTTTGATAAAGATAAATCTAATAAACTATTCTTGAAGAACTAAAATAAATGTGATGTTATCTTATAAAATTAATTGTGTTATTATTGAGTAATGGAATTATATATTTTAAAGAAAAAATGAAATAATGGAGTAACTAACAAATATATAAAACTAGAAATATTTTGAATATAGAAATTGGAATAATGAATTATATACCCCAAAACTGCTAATATCATAGCCTTAGAAACTAGTATATTGTATGAGACATTTATGGAGCACAATATTGTCTATACTGACATGTCTAGTTAAATAGTCTTAGCCAGTCCATGTATAGTCCAATTTTATTTTGAAAACATGTTCATCACCAACAGATGTAGAAACTAGAGAAAATATTGGGATTGCAAGGTGTATTTCTACAGTCTAATATGTAATCTGGTATTTCCACCTCCAATGAGAAACAAAATAGACAGATTGGATTAAAACTGACAAACAATAATTTAATAGAAATAAACTATGCTTAATGGAAGAAAAATCCTATCATGTGAGATGTGTAAATATAAATAAATTCCACTTAGTGAAGGAACCATTTTAATGAAGGAAAACCCACATTAGATTAAAAAATATTAAAAATTACTAGAAATGAACCTTACTTAATCTAAAAAGGACCCTATGACAAAAATATCATGTTACAAATAGATAATATGTATATTAATAAAATAATGTAAAAAATTAGTTAGATAAGCGACAAGACAAGTGTAATGAAATATGTCTACCTATCTTAAGATAATAAACTTTCCTGCACATATGACAAGAGTAAGATATAATGAAATAAAGTACATATTTTGAAAGGTCTTTTCTTTGGAATTCCAAGTGAGAGTGGAGCATGAGAGAGATGTCAAATAGCTAGAGAATGAAGTGTCTGATAGTAAAAAATGAGGAAGGTGAAAGGTTTTATTATTTATAGTTGGCC
This sequence comes from Thuja plicata, assembly GCA_018584345.1. Taxonomy (NCBI): domain Eukaryota; kingdom Viridiplantae; phylum Streptophyta; class Pinopsida; order Cupressales; family Cupressaceae; genus Thuja; species Thuja plicata. Next base: position 3,767,524 of record MU226909.1, read on the forward strand.
ATGCCAGACGTTTTGACTTTATCCAAGAGGAGGAACAAACACAAAAACTCATCTAAATGGAATATTCTCTTTTTTAAAAATGGGACCTCCAAAGGAAAAATATACACCATTGTATGATCTAGGCAAATTATCTCATTACTTGGGCCAAGGTCATAGCCAATTTTATCTTAGGATCAAGGATATTGAAATGTGAATGTTGGATTGTAGGTTATATCATAAATTCACCAGCCTTAATGCCCAAGTGTAATAAATGCATAGGGTAAAATTTGTGAAACTACAATATCAGAGAAAGTTTCATTAAGTAAACATTATAATAACTAAGATAGATTCATGACTTGAAGACTATGTTAGATTTTGAATCTAAAAAGTACTTGGATGATACAACTACAAGGATTGGAGATTGATGGAGTTGAATATCTTTAAGCATAATTGAGACTTTCTATTTCTAATACAATCTTATCAAGACAAGTTCAAAAATGAAAAATACCTTATGCATATAAAGATTCAAGTTGGAGAAGGAAAGAAGACTTTTGATAGATTTGAAATAAAACTACATATAAAATATGGAGAGTGAATCAAGGTTGAAGAAAAAAATCACCTTTAGAAAGGACTTTAGAGATCCAAAAGAGAAAATTGAGATGTTTTTTAAACTAAAAATTGACAGTGGTCTACTTGATTAAATACCTGGATTTTAAAAAAAAATTATGGAGAAAGGTGGTCTTGGTTTTGATAAAGGAGGAAGTTTGAACAATCATAAAAGACTTTAAAAATGTAAGGAAAAGGTCAAGGCTGAATCTAGTAAGTTTAATAAATATCAAAAGGTTTCACTCTAATCTAGAATAAGAAGAACTTTAAGAACTGCACTTCTAATCTGACTAGGTATTCTCCATCTTCCATTCCAAACTATCATCTTCAAGAGAAAAGGATAAATATTTATAATCATGATGCACATTCTATTTAAATTTAATTATAGTCTTGTGAGTAGGGTTATAATGAAAAAAAAAAGACACCATGTACTTCACGATGAGGAGAATCAAAACCTCATGTATGACTATGACACAAGGATGAGAGAAAATAGAAAGGAATAAAACTACATTTTCAGGCCTAAAATGATTCTGTATAAAAATGTTAACTAAATAGACTATTGAATTTACCAATAAAGGTTACATACCTCATAATAAGCTTGATAACATCCACACATGGGGAATTAATAGTGGTTCTATCATACCATTCGTCGATGGCACTTTTCACTTTTTCCCTTTCCCCTTTATCCAAATAAATCACTATGGCATCATCTACACTCTTCCTGTCCCTATAAAAACTTATCTCTTCTACTAAGGTGTTAGGAACATGATGACCTTATGGCAATACATATTTTCAATTATTGCCAAAACACTTAGTCATCACAGTGTTGACTGAGCCAGTAGTGCAACTTGAGTAGTTACTATGTAAACCAAGCAGTGGCAATGTCGACCGAGAAGATAGTGGTAATCAGTATTACCTAAGTGATCAGAGAAGCCCAAGTACACATAGTATCCCAAGTGCCAGAGATTAGTATGTTTCCCAAGTGACAGCATAATTCTGAAGTGCTAGTATATTGCTCGAGTGGTTCACTAGACCCGAGTGACAGTTTATGGCCGACCTAGCTTATATTGTCAGATATTATTTTATCTTATGATAGATGACTTACAGTTGTATGTTGTTTATCCAAACAATGTGTAAGTGTGTGAATATATGTGTAAGAGCATGTGTGCGAATATGAAGGGACAAATTGTTTAAGAGGCTACAACAGTATAAGGAACAACATAGCCTCATCTATTACAAATAGGTGATTAGTTTATTTCATTGATCTTATTCATAAAATCAAAATTTTCATTGAAGATCATCTACTTGTTCATCCTAATAGGTATATCACCAAAATCCTTTAACAAGATGGACCTAAAAATCCTTTATAAATCTCCTAACAGAGTTGCATTACTTAATTGTATTGTATAAAATCCTTTCGCAAGGTTGACATAAAAGTCCTTATTTCTCCTAACATGGAAAGCCATCAGAAGTGGTCAATTATAAGCTTTGATAGGATAAATTTATACTGTAGTAATAAATCTTGTGGGTACCATCCCCACCCTAGTTTTACTTTCTATTTGGAAGGTTTTTGGGTAACCAAACATTGTGTCAAATATTGTGCATGTTTTATTGCTTTTCTTTCCATGCATGCAATCAAATTAGATAATCTAATATTGGATTAAAAGGATTAAGTTTTTTTGGTTCCTAATTCACNAATTCCCCCCCCCCCCCCCCCCTCTCAGTCACATTGACTATACATATTTCCAAAAATTGGTATTGGAGCATAAGGTTCTCTTTACAAAATTTAAACAGCTTGAGCAAAGATCAGAGGCAATGGAAATATACACATTAGAGAAAGCCATTGAAAATTAAAGGATAGATCTACAAGTGTCCATGGATCAGATAAGGAAACTTAAGGAGAAGCTCTCTCTTTCCCTAAAAATATGAAAAGATTTAGTAGTACAAATGAAGGACACAAATTACATAGAAGAAATAATTGAAGAATTATGCAAATAAATAAGTTTAGAAGAAGAAGATGCAACAATTGAAGAACTACTTGCAAAGAATCTCAATTTACATGAAGAATTCAAAATTTTGAAAAGAGAACAAAAAATTCATTCAATTGGAATATTTGAAGTCATAGAACAAAAGAGTCAAGATGAAAATGATAGAGAAATGGCACAAGAAGATAAAACATTGCTGAGTAGAAGATTAGAAGAAAAATAAAATAAAATCCATCATTTTTCACTTCAGCGATCAGATATGATAAATCAACTCAATAATGTAAATCAAGAAGTTATCAATCTGAGAATAGAAAATGAAAGACTACATAATGATCTCAATACTGAAAATAAAACCAATGAGAGCATGATTAATTCACAGGTAAGCATGGATCATTTGATAGAGAAAAATCAACTTAGACATCATGGACAAACTAGATTAGGGTATACTGGACAAGGTTAATCCTCACATGAAGGAACTCAAAAGAATAGATAAATTACTTGTAATCATTGTGGCAAGTTAGGGCACACAACAAACAAGTGTTGGAGCAATGGAAAATAAAAGTTTAATGGTAAATTATACAGATGTGAAAAACCTGGACATAGGGTAAGTGAATGCATTAATAAACCTAAGTATGAAGGCAAATATTTTAATTGTAACAAGAAAGGTCACAAATCCTCTAAGTGCAGACTTAAGAAATGGAACCCTGCTGAAGAATTAGTCAAAGCAATTTTTTGTTGGGATTACAACACATGGAATAGATATTATCAGTGTGGTTAATATGGGCATATTAGTGCAAATTGTGTAAAGACTCACCTCTGAAAAAGGAATTCTAATAAGACATATTATGTATGTAAACAACTCAGTTATCTAAGCAAGATTTGCATGAATAGAGAGAAAGCGGATACTGGTTTTGAGAAAGGCAAAGAAAAAGTTTCTGAAATCATAACTCAGATGAGCCAGCAGTGGGTAAGGAAATCTCTTGAGAGTTTATATCAAATCAATGAAGGATCGAATGGCACCCAAAATACAGAATTGGGTGGATCTACTATCGGGTGCCAGCAATCATTTGAGTCCACTTTATGGCCAAAAAGTGGAACTATTTTTCATTTGTTTCAAATTCATCTTGTTTGAGAAGAATATTTAAATCAGTTAGAGATTGAATCTTAAAACAATTCAATAATAGAAGTTGTTGTAATCGAAGTTTAATTTCAAAATATATAATTTATTTTAATACCCAAATGATAAAACTTCATTTTCCATAGGCATTAATAAAACCCATATTTTAAAGGTCATTGTTTCAAGACCATACTATACCTGTGCACAACAAGAAAAATTTGACCTAAATGAAACTATTTCTCCCAATCCTTTTGGGATATGGTATGTAAAATAGTTAATATTGATGACAATATTTTTTTGTATATTTTTTGTTGAATATGTTTTTTTATTAATTTTTTATTAGGCATAATTGTTGTTTTTAAAATCTCTCATATACAACAAGCATAATTTGACCAAAACATATGATTTTTTTAATTTTTTTTTAAAAGTGTGTAGAATTATCTCTAGTTTGATGTCATATAATTTTTTTGTTAGAAACTTTTATATCAAAAAGTTATTAAAATAACTAAATAGCTTGTTATCTTTAGTTTGTGGACCTATTTCAGTAGAAATTCAATTAAAAATAGAAATTTTAATCAAATTTTTTTTAAAAATTACATATTTGGAATCAGATTAGTCTGGTCTATAATGGGTTTTTATGTTTTCAAAAAAATTCCTTTGAAAAATTCTTCAGATATATGTCTAAAGTCCTTATTTTGTATGGACACTAGAAGTGCCTTCAAGTTGCAGGTCAAATCAGGTCTAAGGCTATGGTTCGGCTATCCAAGCCTCTCTCCAAACTAAAATCAAATAGTAAAATTGGGCTTGAAATTCAAATTTTTTAGAAACAGGATCTTGTTTATTAAACGTTACCCCATTTGCCTTTTTTAAATTCATAACGTATAAATGAATCGATAGAAGGTTTTCTTTAAAAAATAATATTTTTCAAAACGTGATCCCATTTTGAAATGGGGTCCCATTTAATTTTTCAAAATGGTACCCCATTTTGAAACAAGATCTCATTTTTTTTCTGAAACAGGATCCCGTTTTGAAACAGGACCCCATTTCTAAAATTTCAGGCTTAGGACCCCGTTCATTCTAAGCAGGAACCTATTTTGTTGAGTGTGATTTCACGAAATTTGTTAAGTATGAAAGTTCCACCTCAAGTGGACTCGTCTTCTTGCTTCAACCCCATCTCTAAATGAACATACAAGGAGACTATTGGAAATGTGCATACAAGACATCCTACATCAGTTCTAGACATGATAGCAAGTCCAAATCAGCATATTGATGCACTAGGACACATTATGTTTCAACGAAGTTGGGATCTTTGTATCACCTGAGTTACATAGTCTTAACCGAGTTAAGTCAAGTTATATTATTTTGAGAATACTGAAGTTAGTGTTCACCAAGCTTCATTCTGAGGTATGCTAGCTACCATGTATGAAGCATTTAATGAAGATTCAATGGTAAAATTCCTTATAAAATATGAATTGCAAGTGTTATTATTTACAAATATTTTAGTTTGCAAAGTGATTCAGTGCCTTAAGAAATTCAGAGAAAAATTGTATTCAAAAGTTTAAGTTGTAAAGTTTTATCGAACCTTCGAGCATAATGGCATCTACATCCAGCAGCAAGGTTAAGAAAGGATCTAAAATATTGGTCAGGAATGCAATCTACAAACTTGCTAAGTTTAAGATTCATCCAGTAGTTGCAGAGGAGATAGACCCAATGGGAGCTCATCCCCTAATTCCTCCAAGGGTATTGTTGATCAATGAAATCTGAGCCTCCTACCATTGCATAATTCAACATCTTGGAATGTTGGAAATGAAGAATCCTTATGATAAAATTTGTGAAGCTGAAAACCTGAAGCTAGAGAATAAACATCTAGAAGTCAAGGTTTTGACTCACATCATGCATATGCCACCCAATTTCCAGATTAAGTGGATTAGGTTCATTCTGAGATGTATTGACAACATGCAACTATGGCTGGAGAAACCAGTGAAGATTACCAAATCAATGATACATAGTGTTATAGGTATCCCACATTGAACAAGTCTGAATCACCAAAACCCTACCTCGTGATGTTCTATGTAAGAAGACTCTTGCCAAGTAGGATGACAAAGGTATGAGACTAAATGGAGTAACTGACATGGAATTAAAGTTTGGTATTCATTTTATTGCTCAAAAAATCTACAGCTCTAGTAGACCTAATAGTGTACCATGTGAGACTGTGGACTTGGCATATAAGGTGGTCAAGAGAAAACTCTCAATCAACCTTGCTGAGTGTTAGAATGAATTTAGAATAACTGAAAGGGGGTGTGAATCAGTTATCCTCAAGTCCAGATGTGCTCATATAAAACTTTATACCACTTCAACAACTCAGATCTGCTCAGCAGCAATAAACAACAAAAGTGTTCATTTTATTGTACAAATGAAATAAGCTTACAAAAACTTAATAGTAAAACACAACATAAACATTCACACATTTTGACACCATGATTTAATGTGGAAACCCAGCATGGGAAAAACCACCAGTAACATGCTACCAAAATGTCACTCTTCTAAAGTGAGCTCTGTTAGGAGCCAACCTTGTTAAAGGTTACAAAACACACTTTCAAATGTGACCTGGTTAAAGGATTTAATCACCCTATCAGGAGTGGCCTTTTTAGAGGACTTAGAACATTCCAATCTGAATTTTAGCTTGGTCAAAGGATTTATACAATGATTGCTAGGTCAACCTGGTTAAAGGATTTGAGAAAATACATTGGTTAGAAAGTAATCAGCAGGTGTGATCTGATACATACAACCTACTTTGCAAATCTAGATCTAATTTTATCTCTAATGCTAATTCATTGAGTGGCCTCCATTTTTATCTCAAACTTCAGATCTACTTGGAAATCCATCAAGCAATCTCTATTTGCTTCTATGCTCAGCCTTCTTTGGTAGGTCTGGCCAATAAGTCAATTAACCATGCAATACTCTTGAATACAACTTCTCCTTACACTTGGATACCATGAAAATAACCTCTATAGGTTATATTATACCTCTTCATCTAGGTCAGATAGATCTTTTTCTGCTTAATAAAGATCATAGATCTTAGGTTACATTAGATCGAACGGATCCTTCCATCATTACATTTTATTTACTTCTCCAATACAATCATTAATTAAAAATTGAAACCATGCACTAATAACAGTTTCCCATGCATTAAATGAGTGTGAAAAAATCTTAATTAACAATACATATCCCAATAAAATAAACTATGTCAGACAGAGATCTCAAATCTCATCAATTACTAAAATATTGTTGCTTGGATTTCTCTATCTCCCTTGGCATTTCACTCATGCTCACAATCATCTTTGGTTTTCTCGGAATCACCTTTCACTTTTCTTGGCATCACCTTTCACTTTTCTCAGCATCGACCTTCGAGTGAACTGTCAGTGAAAGATAAACACCATATCACTTTGCCAAAGTGCCAAATGATGAAGTATCCTACTGTATACTCATAACTCAACCTTTTCCTTGGTCTTCTTGTTATCCTATTCTTCAAATATTCATCAATAAATAGATATGGTACTCAAACATATAGAAATAGTCTCACTAGTTAAGGTTTGACATCAATGACAAAATAACAATTGTCTAGATTGTAGGAATCTTTCCAATAATCTCCGTCTTTGGCATTGATGACAACAAAAAACTATAAAACTATTAGAATAGTCCCAAAGGATAACTGAGAGGGGGGGGTGAATCAATTATCAGTAACTTCAGTTCTTTTTACTTCTTTAATCTTAGTATACAATAAAGTAAATGCATAATCAGATAACACAGTACTCAACACACAATTTGATTACGGGGAAACCAAATGTTAAAAACCCCGGTGGGAATTAGTACCCACAATAAAATATACTTGTTTGTAGTAATCCTTGTTAGAAGATATTTCAACCCTGTTAGGAGTTGTACAATACAATGCAATAAGTATAGTGGCCTGGTCAAGGGTTCGACCCTATTAGGAGTCTTTTACAAGTAACCTTGTTAGGGGTGGTGGACTCACTGTCCAAAAGCTCACTACTTGATGGTGAAGGCTACAACCTTCTGTATGAAAAATATGCACTATATCTAATGATAAACTATAGATTAGGCCTGTTGTCTTGATTAGTTCCAGTGTATTACAATCTTTCACTTCTTCTTCACATAGATCCTTGATGAATGAACCAACTCTGATAATCTTCTCTGTACATCTTTCTTTACATTTTGTATCATTCACACTAAGCGTATCATAATTGAACTAATATAAGTATCTTCTCCAAATTAGAAGGTTATGTCGGCTCTTAGAAACACTTCATCAATATCTTAGTCAACTTAACTAAGCATGCAAGCAATATTAAGTCCACACAAGTTAATGCTAAACAGACATGATGCTTCACTAAGTCGGCCTCACCAAATTAAGCATAACTTTGCAATAATCTTGAAACAGGTTTGGCACCTTTGGATTTATATCATAAACTCATAACTCGACATGAATATACACACGAATATCCTGAAGATAGGTGCAACTCATGTAACATGTTATATATGTCGGCCCTAAACTGTTATACTTCCAGAACTGTAACTGCTAATAATAGAATTGCATAACTTTACTGAAACATCATATATAGTTTTGCATGTATGAACATAACATAATAAACATGTCAACAACATGTATCTATCCTCATCAAGGATTTCTCTAAACTGCTACAGTTTCTCTGTCTATGTTTTTGTTCCATCTATATACTCCCCCAAAGTATATGCTCCCCCTTAGTACATACTCCTCCTTACTATATACTCCCCCCTTGACATCAATGGGAAAGGGTGCAATAGTCCTTTAGGCATAGGTACTACTCCAGAAGTAGAGTAGTCAACCATTCATTAGTTACTTAATGATTGATGTCTTTGTTGCTTCTTCTAGACAGATTTAGGATAGGGAATTACTCCCAACTTCTCTCTAAGATACTTAAAAGTATCCTTTGATAAGGGCTTTGTGAAAATATCTGCCAACTATTCTTTGGTGCTCACATAGTCCAATTTCACTTCTTTGTCTGCAACCTTCTCTCTTAAGAAATGGTACTTGATCTCTATGTGTTTTGTCTTTGCGTGCATGACAGGGTTCTTAGACATGTTGATAGTGCTAGTATTATCACAATGAATAACAATAGGATAATCAACCTAAATGCCAAAGTCTTTAACCATCTTCTTGATCCAAACCATAGTTGAATAATTCAGTGCTGCTGTAACATATTCAGCTTCTGCCGTTGACTAAGAAATACGGTTCTTCTTTTGCTTATCCAAGAAACCAAACTATCTCCAAGGAATAGTGCTCCTCCTAAAGTGCTCTTTCTATCATCAATACAACCTGCCCAATTTGCATATGTGTATACATGAAGCTTTACATTCTCTGATTTAGGATACCATAAACCATAGTCTATAGTTCCCTTTAGATATCTGAATATCCTTTTTACTGCCATTAAGTGATTTTTCTTGGGTTCAACTGCAAATCTTCCAACAATGCCAACTGCATTAGATATGTCAGGTCTAGATTGAGTTAGATAAATGAGTTTACCAATCATAGATTTGTACAATGTCTTATCAACTACTGTGGATTCATCATCTTTTGAAAGCTTGCTACCTATTATCATAGGAGTGCATACTGGTTTACAATCATCCATCTGAAAGGTCTTCAGTATTTCTTTCACATATTTAGACTGATTAATGAATATACCTTTATCTTTTTGCTTTACATTTAATCCCAAAAAGTATTTTATAGGACCAATCATACTCATTTCAAATTCATTTTTCATTTCTTTTGCAAATTCTTTACTGAGCTTATCATTACCCCCAAACATAATGTCATCAACAAATATAGCAACTAACAATAATCCATCAAGTGTTTCTCTTGTGAAGAGGTTAGAATCTTCTGCTCCTTTCTTGAATCCAATCTTGGTAAGATAACCATCATGTCTCTCATACCAAGCTCTTGGGGCCTGTTTAAGACCATAGAGTGATTTCTTCAATTTGCATACCATGTCTGGTTCATCTGAAAGACTAAATCCTTTAGGCTGTTCAATGTAGACTTCTTCACTCAAATCACCATTCAGAAAAGTTGATTTTACATCCATTTGATATACTTTAAAGTCTTTGGCTGTTGCATATGCCTAGAACAACTTTATGGCTTCCAATTTTCTCATAGGGGCAAATGTATCAGTGTAGTCTATTCCTTCTCTCTACGCATATCCCTTGCATACCAATCTTGCTTTGTTTCTAACTACTGCACCATCTTCATTCATCTTGTTTTTGAATACCCACTTTGTTCCAATCACATTTTTGTCACTGGGTCTAGGGACCAATTCCCATGTGTCATTTCTGATTATCTGATCTAATTCTTCATTTATTGCATTCTTCCAATTAGAATCATTACAAGCATCTTCAACACTTAAGGGTTCAATCTGTAAAAGTAAACATACTTCTTCATCCACTTCTAGACTTTTTTCTTTTGATCTAGTCAGAACACTGCTGCTCTGATCTCCAATTATTTCATTTTTAGAGTGGTATCTAGATGTTAATTTTGGAACCTTAGGTGTGTCTTCTTCTTCTATAGTCTGTGATTCTTCTTTGCTTGATTCAGGGTCATTGCATGAGACATCAATGCAATCAAACATTTCTTCAATAACAATATCTTTGTTGCTAGGTCTGGATTCATCCTTAATCATAGGTGCATATTCATAGTATCTTTCTTGAACCATAAAATTTTCATCAATTTTAACATGCGTGCTTTCAATTATCTTCTTTAATCTCAAATTGAAACATTTATATGCTTTGCTTTTAGTAGAATAACCAAGGAAAATACCTTCATCACTTCTAGCATCAAACTTACCAACACCATCATCTCTTTTGATGTAGCACTTGCTGCCAAAGATTCCAAAGTACTTTACTGTAGGTACATTACCAAACCAAAGTTCATAGGTGCACTCAATTGTCTTTTAATGCCATACTCTTCACAATAGTCATAAAACTGATCAAAACTGAACTCTACTCCTCTATCTAATCTTAGACATTTCAATTTTAATCCAGATTCATTCTCAACTTTAGCTTTGAATATTTTGAACTTCTCAAAGGCTTCAGACTTTTCCTTTATGAACGCAACCCACATCATCCTAGAAAAATCATCAACAAACAAAATGAAATACCTTTCTTCGTAGTATGATCTTGTTTGAGTAGAACCACATAAATCTGTATGCACTAGGTCTAATTTTTTCTTAGCTAAGTTCTACTTGCTTCTGAAGGAACTCCTTACATGCTTTCCCATAACACATTCCCTACATATTGTGTCAACAAGTCTTGCAATACTTGGTAGGTCTCTAACTGCCTTAACATTGCTGATCTTTACTATATTATCAAAGTTGATATGACAAAGTCTCTTGTGCCATAACCAACTATCATCCACCTTTGCAAAAAAACAACTTACATCAAAATTAAGCTGAAAAACATTACCTTTTGTTTTGGAGCCTGATGCAATCATGTCTCCATCCTTTTTTTTAATGATGCACTTGTTGTCTTTAAACTCTAAATGATAACCTTTGTCAAGTAGCTGTCCAACACTCAGCAAGTTATGATGTAATCCATCAACATATAGAACATCATCTATCTTATTCTTTCCATCCAAAGTGATAGAACCTCTGCCTATGA
>MU226909.1:3779390-3813596 GCA_018584345.1 Thuja plicata
GTTCAGTCTTCAATCTTGATATCTCAAATGCAGAGATTTTGCTGATTAGAGTCTCTCTCTTGAAGTTTTGTGAGAATTGCATAGTTTCCTCTAGAATACTAATCTTGTTTTCATAGTCTGATGTCAAGGTAGTTAGCAACTTGTCCATTATATCTTCTTCTAATATTTTACCACCATTGTTCCTGATTTTAGATACTTCTTCATTTATCCTTTGATTGTAAGCTCTAATGTTTTCTTTAGGTAACATCTCAAGACTGTTGTATTTATTCTTCCATGTCTTCCTGCGTGCATTCATTGCTTGAACATCTCCTTCAAACATGTCTTCCAAATACTTCCATATGGTATATGCTTTGTAAATTTTATTTATTTTGGAAAATTTATTGTCAGATAAGGTGTTGATTAGGGCTTCTTTGGCAATTACATTATTGGTAAATGTTTCCTTTTACCTATTAGTAGCATCATCCTTTGCAAGTTCTTTCAGAGATGGAATTACAACCTCTTGTGTAGCAATTTTAAAGATCTCAAAACCAATACAATGTAGATGTTTTATCATTTTGTTTTTCCAATCCAAATAATTCTCTGCATCAAACTTAGGGCTTTCTTTTCTGAAGTAAGACATCTAATCTACCTTAAGCTATTAGGCTTCTTCTCCAAGGCACTTGGCTCTGATACCAATTGTTAGAATAGTCCCAAAGGATAACTGAGAGGGGAGGGGGTGTGAATTAGTTATTAGTAACTTTAGTTCTTTTTACTTCTTTAATCTTAGTATACAACAAAGTAAATTCATAATCAGATAACCGAGTACTCAACACATAATTTGATTACAAGGAAAACCAAATGGTAAAAACCCCAGTGGGAATTAGCACCCACAATAAACTATACTTGTTTGTAGTAATCCTTGTTAGAAGATATTTCAACCCTATTAAGAGTTGTACAATACAATGCAATAAGTATAGTGACCTGGTTAAGGCTCGGACCCTGTTAGGAGTCTTTTACAAGTAACCCTATTAGGGGTGGTGGACTCACTATCCAAAAGCTCACTGCTTGATGGTGAAGGCTTCAACCTTCTGTATGAAAGATATGCACTATATCTGATGATGAATTGTAGAGTAGACCAACAGTCTTGATCAGTTCTAGTGTATTACAATCTTTCACTTCTTCACATAGATCCTTGATGAATGAACCAACTCTGATAATCTGCTCTGTACATCTTTCTTTACATTTCGTATCATTCACATTTACCGTATCATAATTGAACTGCTATAGGTATCTTCTCCAAATAAGAAGGTTATGTCGTCTCTTAGAAACACTTCATCAATATCTTAGTTGGCTTAACTAATCACACAAACAATATTAAGTCTGCCCAAGTTAATGTTGAACAAATGCGATGCTTCACTGAGTCGGCCTCACCAAATTAACCATAACTTTGCAATAATCTTGAAACACATTTGGTGCCTTTGGATTTATATCATCGACTCATAACTCAACATGAATATACACATGCATATCCTAAAGATAGGTGCAACTCATGTAACACATTATATATGTCGACCCTAAACCATTATACTTCCAGAACTGTAACTACTAATAAAAGAATTGCATAACTTTACTGAAGCATCATATCTGGTTCTGCGTGTATGAACATAACATAATAAACATGTCAAAAAAAATTATCTCTCCATGCAAGTCTTCATGTCATCAGTAAAATAAGTTCATATAGAATTACTACTGTGTATTGTATGTTTTTATCAATGAAAAACATACAATCAATCAACTGCTCTGAATCAAATCTCCAACAAAAACAATAATTTCCAACCAAAGTTACCATACAATCCAAAAAGTGTGTGTTTTCCTTGATATGGACAAATATTCATTAATTTCTTTAGCTTCATTTTGACTCCTTCTGTGTCTATAATCACACTAAAATGTTTTCTATTGCTTTTTCAGCTTCCTCTTTTAGTAATATCTCCCTTATATCTATTGTTCTTATCAATAATTTCTTTTAGCAATAATCTCCCTCTTTCACAACAATTCCAAAGATGTTGACATATTTATTATGAAAAATTCATATTGTTCTAATCTTTGTATAATGTTGTTCCTGTCATGTTTTTTTATGACTGATCTTCTTTTCTATTCTTGTCTTCTACTTCATAGTTTTTAGGCAGCATCCTAAAAAATGTGATTCACTGTGCATCAATGTGTCAAGTGTTCAGATTAAAACATTTGATGCAACAGTACCATTCAGAACTAGTTAGCCTCTTCTAGAGGAATCACCCCCAATTTACCTCTTAGCTACTCATGAGCATCCTTGGGTAATGCTTTTGTAAATATGTCTGCCAGCTATTCCTTAGTATGTACATATTCCAGTCTCACTTCCTTTTCTTGAACTAGCTCCCTCAAGTAATGATACTTGATAGCTATATGTTTTGTCTTAGAGTGCATTATAGGATGTTTAGAAATATTAATGGCACTCCTGTTATCACAATATATGACAGCTAGTTCTGTGATCTCCTCCTTCATACGTTTTAGTAGTATCTTCAACCACACAATGTTTGAACAATTAACTACTACTCCCACATACTCAGCTTCAGCTATAGATTGTGAGGTGCAATTCTATTTCTTGCTTGTCAAGGAAACTAATCTTTTGCCGAAAAGAAATGCTCCTCCTATGGTGCTTTTTCTATCATCCACATTACCAACCCAATAAGAATCAGTATAAACTCTGAGTTCAAACTTGTCATTCCTTTTGTAATATAGGCCATAATCTTATGTAGCTTTCAAATATCTCAGAATTATTTTTGCTACCATTATATGTGTCTCTTTTGGATTAGCAGAAAATCTAGCAACAATTCCAATTGCTAATCTAATATCAGGTCTACTATGTACAACATATTTCAGCTTACCAATCATTAATCTATACAGTGTTTGATTTACCTCTTTTGTATCATCATTCTTTGTCAACTTCCATCCAGTAGCCATGGGTGTACTCACTAGTTTTGAATCTTCCATACCAAAAGTTTTTAGTATCTCCTTGACATATTTTGATTGAGTAATATAGATACCATTCTTTGTTTGATGTATTTGTAAACCAACAAAGAATTTTTCTCACCAAACATAGACATTTCAAATTCAGTTTGCATCTCTTTTGCAAATTCTTTGCATATCATATCTTGTCCATTGAATATGATGTCATCAACAAAAATTTCAGCCAATAGCCTTTCTTTGTTTTCAAATACAGATTGTTGTTGTCATTTGTTCTTGCAAATCCAATCTTTATCAGATAATTATGCAATCTTTCATACCATGCTCTGGGTGCTTGTTTCAGTCCATATAATTCCTTGTGCAGTCTGCAAACCATGTTCCTCTTGTTTGGGTCAACAAATCCATCAACTTGTTCAATATATACTTCCTCTTATAATATCCCATTTAGAAATGTCAACTTCACATCCATTTGATAAACTTTAAATCCTTTGTAGGCTACATATGCAAGTAGAGTTCTTACACCTTCCAATCTTGAAACTGGGGTGAATGTCTCTCCATAGTCAATTCCTTCCTCTTGTGCATAACCTTTGCATACCAATCTTTCTTTATTCCTTGTTACCTCTCCATGTTCATTCAGCTTGTTTCTGAATACCCACTTAGTACTAATTACATTTTTTTGTTAGGCCTTTGTACTAGTGTCCATGTCTTGTTCTTTTCTATTTGGTCTATCTCTTCGTTAATGGATTAAATCTAGTCTTCATTGTCTAAAGCATCTTTTACTATTTTAGGCTCAAAATCACATAGCAAACATGCATCTTCTCTTAATTTGCTTCCTTTCATAACTGTAGAATCCTTTTCTCCTATGATTTGATTAGTTTTATGGTGCCTTCTCACATATTTTTCCAAAGTAGGCTCTTTCTCAGCTTTAGTTTGATCATTCATGTTCATTTTAGGTTGAAACTATGACTGTACATCTCCATTAGATAGCTCAGTACTCACCTCCTGCTGCCCGACAATTTCTTTTTGTGTCTCGGCAGGTGTGGACTGTTGCTCATCAACTCCATTTTCAGTTTCGTTAGAATCATGCTCTTCAGGATAAGTGAATGATCTATAACTTTTAGGCTCAATCATGCTTTTAGCTTCATTTCTCTTTGCATACTCATCAATTCTAACATTTTCACTTTCCACAATTTTGTTAGTGTTAGAATTCAAGCACTTGTATGCTTTACTCTTAGTAGAATATCCAAGAAATATGCCTTCTTCTCCTTTACCATCAAGTTTACCATTTCTATTATCCTTCATTATAAAACATCTACTCCCAAAGACTTTAAATTAACTTAGAGTAGGTGCATACCCATACCATAGTTCATAAGGTGTAGCATTTGTACCTTTCTTGATTTATACTATGTTCAAGGTATAAACTATTGTACCTACAACTTCTCTCCAATATTTTAGTGCAACATTTTTCTCCATCATTAATGTTCTGGCACAATCCATGATAGATCGATTTCTTCTTTCAGCTATACCATTTTTTGGTGGTGTCCTAGGTGCGGGTATCTATCTTTTTATCCCTCATTCATTTTAGAACATGTTAAACTCATTAGAAATGAACTCACCTCCTCTGTTATATCTCAGACATTTCAAACTCTTACCTATTTCCTTTTCAAATTTTACCAAGTACCACTTAAATAACTAAAATGCATAACATATTTCTTTAAGAAACATAACAGACATCATCCTAGAGTAGTCATCTACAAATAGAATAAAATGTTTGTCTCCACAGTAACTTTTCTCACCAATAGGTCCACAAAGGTCAGTATGAACCAATTCAAAAATATTCTCAGAAGTATGAGTTTTGCTCTTAAAGCTAGATTTAGTCATTTTTCCCAATTGACATTGCTTACACATTGCATTCTCAGGTTTCTTTAACTTAGGCAGCCCTCTAACCTTTTTCAATTTACTTATGCTTACCAAGTTATCAAATTTAACATGACATAGCCTCTTATTCCATAACCAAACATCATTATATTGTACAAACAAGCATGTCTCTTCAGCTAAGTCTAGATAAAGTAAGTAACCTCTAGTTTGCTCACCACTTCCAACTAATTCTCCATTGGCATCATAGATCTTTGCTTTCCTGTGATGGAATTCAACTCTGTAACTAGAAGTGTTAAGCTATGCAACACTCAACAAGTTATACTTAAGATCATCAACCAAATACACATCATCACATCTAATATTGTCAGTCAGTTGAATTGATCCTTTCCCTCTAACTCTACAAGGTGTATCATTACCAAACTTAACATATCCACCTTTACATTGATCTAAGGTTTCAAATTTGTCCTTATAACCGGTCATGCGATGTGAACAACCACTTTCAATAATCCAATGATCACCTTTACTCATATAAGAAATTAGTGCAGTTTTCTCATCATCATCAGAATCACCTTTCATTGCAACATACACAACTTCTATATCATTTTCTGTCAGAGGCTTCTTCAACTATATAACAAGATTTATTACCTTTGTCTTTGTAATCCTTGTACTTTCTATAGTCTCAGGCATCCTTTCTATCTTTGTACTTACTGTCTCTTTATCATCTTTCTCATTCTTATCAGGACATCTAACAACAATATGACCAACTTTATTACAAGAAAAACAAATAATAGGAAGTTTACCTCTAAATTTTCCTTTTCCTATAGCTAGTCTCCTTGCCATAAGTGCCTCAAGCTCTTCTAGATCATCATCTGAAGTGTCACTATCACTACCCAAACATTTCTTTTCTTTCCTTGATTTATTGATGACCATCTGTGACTTGAATGCAGATTCAACAGTTTGTGTAGTATAGTTTTCAAAATTTGACATCTCAAATGCAGTAAGTTTTCCTACCAAACATTCTGGTGGTACCCTAAATTTTAATAATTTAGAAGTCCCAATCCATTATCAAGAATCATGTTTCTCCATAAAAAAATATCAAAGGAAGGAATCTTTATGACACAAATAAATAGAACTAACTAATCGAAGCCTTCAGAAAATGCTATAATTTAGACCTTCTATAAAAGTGATTTTGACAGAGGATAAAGATGGTTGAATTTTAAAAATCTAAAAAATGACCCAGTTCAGGAAATCAAATTTCATATCTCCAGCAGAAATATTAGCTTTTCACGAGGTGTTTTGGATTTTTGACCAAAGCCAAATCTGAAAGTTAGGTAGTTATTTTTTAGTTAGTTTATTTTTTTTTCAAAATAATTTGTAATAAGAGTTTTGTCTTTTCACCCTAAAAAGGTGTGAAAGCCACTAAAACACACACACACACACACACACACACACACATGTAGTATTTTTTTCAAAATCAATAAAGATAAGTCCTTCTTCTTTCACATGTGTAATATTTTCATTATCATTTTACAATTAGTCACTCGGATAAACCAATAGAACTTCTTCAAAGTGATAGTTTGATGTACATGCTTCCTTATTTGATTCATAGTCTATATTTTCAATTGGCTTTCTCATTTTGCATGGTTAAATTCTGTTGATTGAGGCCTTACTCAATTGGTCTATCATCTAAGAAGTATTACCCATTTTAAATATCTCTAAATTTGTTTTAGGTTGCATGTACATTCCATAACACCTTTCAAGTGATAAGTTTTCTTGTAAAATTGTCTCTGAGGTTGAACATAAGATTGGAATGATCTTGACTCTATTTCCCATGGTAGAATAAGGCACTATTCTAATAATTATTTGGATTATAGTTATTCATTTCACTGTTTATTGTTTTGTGCTATTTTATCTATCTATTCAGTTTAAATTACATACACATTTACTAAACATTCTTTCAATTACTTAAAGTATTTCAGTTTACAGTTTACGATATATTGCTTACAATTTGATTTCTTCAAGTCTACTTGCCATCTTGAGAGATCAGTTAAATTTTGCACACAAGTTATCTTCTATAAAATGCCTTAAACAAGTAGATAGTGGTTAAGGTAAAGGTTCACCCGCCTTGGTCTTGCAAAGCTAGAAGTGTAGGGGAAGAGGATCATAATTGATCTTTCCCATTAGTTGGCCAAAAACAATTGGTTTTCCAAACATTGGATTGGAAAGTCCATAGGAAATCCAATTCAGCATTTTTGGGCACCAACAAATTGGTGACTCTACTGGAGAGTTGTTCAAAAGAATATTTTTGTATTTTACCTAGAAGCTCTGGTGATATATTTAAGACTTTACTGGGAGAAAAGAACTCAGAAGATAGTAAGTATTTTCCTTCTGATAAGAAGGTGGTGACTCTATTAACAAAGCATTTCAGTTAGTGACTCTACTGAGGGAGAAGACTCAGAAGGAGATGGTGGATTTTTTTTCAAATATATCCATCATTTCAAAGAAAGCCTTTTATTCTAGATAGTATCAGGCCATTGGATCTTAGGAGATTTCAATGCATCCCAAATAATTTATCCCCTAAAATTTCACAACTTCTACCAAAGTTCAATGGAAAATGGGATGAATCAACACTACAACACTTGGATGCATGTTATACATTCATAAAATATTTATGAGGTTTCTATAGAGGATCAGGTAATGAGGCTATTTGTTAGGACGTTAAAAGATAATTCCAGACAAGTATATGAATCACTACCCACACAATGTATCTCATCTTGGAGATAGTTTGAGAAATGGTTCCTTTATACATTTCATGATGCCAATGGTGAAGAAGACAACATGTGCTATGAATGATATGAAGACCAAAGTTGCAGTATGGAAGAAGATCTAAATTAAATTACGAAAGAAGAATTATATGTGTCCCCTTTTGATACATTCTTCAGTTTGGAAAGATATAAAGGTGAACCTACACTACATTTGTTCATGAGAATGATAAAGATCTATCGGGAAATACCTTTAGATATCAGGCCTCTGGGAAGGGAATTAATGGATAAACTTTGTGAGTTAGGAATCTACCATGATTCTCGACTATTAGTTTTTCTTGAGACAATATGTGAGGTATTGAGGGAATAAAATAATGATGACATAGAGGAAGAAATTTTGGATCAGGTTGAAGAAGAAGATCTTCTTAGTACAGAAGAAATCTCATATTTACTAGACATTGAATATCAAAAACATGTTGAGAAGAGTGGTCAAAATTTTTTCTCAATGCACCATGATAAGCAACTTGATGGATCAGTACATACTCAAGGGGTACTAGATGAAGAAGGTGATAAGTTTCAGGAATCAAATAATGGAGATGAAATAGAACAGTATACAACATATGAACACAAAGAAGTATCAGATGAGAGCTCTAATGGAGATATACCAAAGTTCTCTATATCCTTGAATCCATTATTTGAAGAATATTTTCTATGAAATCAGGTCCATCAACATCATGATAAAGATAGTGGGCCTAGTGATCATTTTGAAGATGATGGAACTCAAAATATGTATGGGGAAGTGTATTAAGAAAGTGAGACATGCATTATTTCATCCTATGAGCAGAAGTTGTATCAAACATGTGAAGATGAGATGGAATCAAACATACATAATGAAGAGAATGTGTTGAAGATTAGTTCTAAAAATTATCCGAATATCCTATCTGATCAAATTCTTGATAAGAATGAAGTTCCTGAATGTGAGTTATCTCCAAATCCTTTTTGTGTAGAGAAACAACATCTTGAGTATAGGGAATATTGTGTACATAAAGGAATCCAAGTAGAAGAGATTCATCTAGTTACTTGTAGGGCTGATCAAATTCATGAGGATATTCTATTTAGCAAGGACTACAGTGCACCTGCTAACTTTTCTAAGGGTAAACAAAGTCAAAGCATGCTAATAAAGAAATGAATGTTGTCCATGAGAATGGTGGCATCGTGTTCGGGAGATCCAAAGTATTACATGATCAAAATTATGTGTTTAATAGAGGAAAGCAGCAGTCTTCAAATTTTGGGGTGAGGCCTGGGGCCACCCAATTTCACTTTGCATCAAATTAAGTGCGGATACTTGGTCTGCCTCTCCAGAGATAGCTGGAATCTCGCTATGCTCACAGGGAGCATACGTCCCCAGAAAGAGCCACTGGTGGTACCCTAAATTTTTATAATTTAGAAGTCCCAAACCATTATCAAGAAGCATGTTTCTCCATTAAAAAAAATATCAAAGGAAGGAGTCTTCATGACATAAATAAATAGAACTAACTAATCGAAGCCTTCAGAAAATGCTAGAATTCAGACCTTCTACAAAGATGATTTTGATAGAGGATAAAGATGGTCAAATTTTACAAATCTAAAAATGACCCAGTTTGGGAAATCAAATTTCCTATCTCCAACAAGAATATTAGCTTTTCATGAGGTTTTTTGGATTTTTGACCAAAGCCAAATCCAAAAGTTAGGTAGTTATTTTTTAGTTAGTTTATTGTTTTTTTCAAAATAATTTGTAATAAGAGCTATGTCTTTTCACCCTAAAAATGTGTGAAAGCCACACACACACACACACACACACACACATATAGATATATAATGTAAAATGTAAAGAGAGACAATACAATATAATACAATTTAACATATTTGGATAGTTTTTAATCAACAAGTATAGACATGGGCCTGGATGTACTATTTTTTCAAAATCAATAAAGATAAGTCCTTTTTCTTTCACATGTGTAATAGTTTCATTATCATTTTACAATAGTCCCTCGGATAAACCAATAGAAATTCTTCAAAGTGATAGTTTGATGTGCATGCTTCCTAATTTGATTCATAGTCTATATTTTCAATTTGTTTTCTCATTTTGCATGGTTAAATTCTGTTGATTGAGGCCTTAGTCAATTAGTCTTTCATCTAAGAAGTATTACCCATTTGAAATATCTCTAAATTTGTTTTAGGTTGCATGTACATTCCATAACACCTTTGAAGTGATAAGTTTTCTTGTAAAATTGTCTCTGAGGTTGAACATAAGATTGGAATGATCTTGACTCTATTTCCCATGGTAGAATAAGGCACTGGTCTAATAATTATTTGGATTATAGTTATTCAGTTCATTGTTTATTGTTTTGTGCTATCTTATCTATCTATTCATTTTAAATTACATACACATTTACTAAACATTCTTTCAATTAATTAAAGTATTTCAATTTATAGTTCATGATATATTGCTTACAATTTGATTTCTTCAAGTCTACTTGCCATCTTGAGAGATCGGTTGAATTCCGCACACAAGTTATTTGCTATAAAATGCCTTAAACCAGTAGATAGTGGTTAAGGTAAAGGTTCACCCACCTTGGTCTTGCAGAGCTATAAGTGTAGGGGAAGATGATCATAATTGGTCATTCCCATTAGTTTGCCAAAAACAATTGGTTTTCCAAACATTGGATTGGAAAGTCCATAGGAAATCCAATTCAGCATTTTTGGGCACCAACACATTCCAGAGTCAAATTGTTGTTTGGAGTACATCTCAGTTATTGAATTGTAGATACTCTATTAGCATAAATAGGAAGAAGCTTTCTCAGTACCTTGCTCATGATAATATCATCATCAATGGTTCCCTTAGCTCCTCTAATAGCATTTAAAAATTCCTTTATCCTATCATAATATTGCACTATATTTTCTCCTTTTATTTTTAAATCATCAAACTTACCTCTCAAGCTTTTAGATTTGGCTCTTAGTAAATTTGTATCACCTCCATAAATGGTTTCAAGGGAATCCCACATCTTCTTTGTGCTTGTGCAGTCCTTGATGTCCTCAAATTCATGATAGTTCAGGGATGATGCAAGTTTCAACATTGCTTGATTATGTTCATGCTTTTCTCTTAATTGTGCAACATTCAGAACTCTAGTAGGGGCTACATATTTTTGTTCAATATGTCATTTATTAGAATCACCAATACTATCCAAGTGAAGTTTCATCAAAATTTTCCATGCAGGAAAGTTTTCCTTGTTATTCTTCAGTCCATCCCTTTTATACATCTTGATCTTTATCTCCAAGTACCTTCAAACTATTTCAAGAGAACAAAGCTCTGATACCAATTGTTAGAATTAATTTATAATAACTAAGAGGGGGGTGAATCTATTATAATCAGGTCCAGAGGTACCCATATAAAACTTTATACCACTTCAACAACTCAAATCTTCTTGGCAGCAATAAACAACAAAAGTGTGTAGTTTATTGTACTAATGAAATAAGCTTACAGAAACTTAACAGTAAAACACAACATAAAAATTCACACATTTTAACACCATGATTTACCATGGAAACCCAATATGGGAAAAACCACGAGTATCATACTACCAAAATTTCACTCTTCGGAAGTGAGCTCTGTTAGGAGCCAACCCTGTTATAGGTTACAAAACACACTGCTAAATGTGACCCGGTTAAAGGATTGAATCATCATGTCAGGAGTGGCCTTGTAAGAGTACTTAGAAAATTCCAATCTGAATGTCACCTTGTTCAAAGGATTTATATAATGACTGCTAGGTCAACCTGGTTAAATTATTTTAACTAATACAATGGTTAGAAAGTAATCAGCAGGTGTGATCTGATACATATAACTTACTTTGAAAATCAAGATCCAATTTCACCTCTAATGCTAATTGACTGAGTGGCCTCCATCTTCATCTCAAACTTTAGATCTTCTTGGAAATCTATCAACCAATGTCTCTCTGCTTCTTTGCTTAACCTTCTTTCCTAGGTCTTGCCAATCATTTAATTAACCATGCAATACTCTTGCATACAAATTCTCCTTACACTTGGATACCATGACAGTAACCTCTTTAGATTATATTATACCTCTTCATCTAGGTTAGATAAATATTTTTCCACTTAATCGAGATTGTAGATCTTAGGTTAGGTCAGATCCAATAGATCCTTCCATCATTACATTTTATTTACTTCCCCAATACAATCATTAATTAAAAATTAAATCCATGCACTAATAACAGTTTCCCATGCATTAAATGAGTGTGAACCAATATTAATTAACAATACATATCCCAATAAAATCAACTATGCCGGTCAAAGATCTCAAATCTCATCAATTACTATAATATTGTTTCTCAGTTTTGTTTGTCTCCCTCAGCATTTCACTAGCACTCAGCATCATCTTTTCTTTTCTCGGCATCACCTTTCACTTTGTTCAACATCGAATTTTCTTTGCTCGACATCGACCTTCCAGTGAACTATCAGTGAAAGATAAACAACATATAACTTTGCCAAAGTGCCAAATGCTCAAGTACCCTGGTGTATACTCATAGCTCAACTTTTTCCTCCATCTTCTTGTTATCATAGTCTTCAAATATTCATCAATAAATAGATATGGTACTCAAACATATAGAAATAGTATCACATGTTAAGGTTTGACATCAATGAAAAAATAACAATTGTCTACATTGTAGCAATCTTTCCAACACCGAGTTGCATCTCATCTAATTGAGAAAGAACATGGAAAGCATCCAGACATTAAACACCATTCCATGTAAGTTTTGTTCACTTATGGTCTGCATATTATTTTACATTCATACATTTTTTCCCTTCAAAAGGCACAGTTGTATAGAAGGAGGATAGACCCATAATATATCAGATAAATTAGTATATAAATTAATTAGGAGACAACTATGAGAGCATCATGGATGCATATTTTGAAGAATTTAGACAAAAGATACAGAATATGTATAGAATTCCAAAACAATTGTTTGAAGACCATAATGATGATGTTTGTTTCCTAGTTGACTGTGATAAAGTATATATTCAGGAAGTCAAACCTAGGGTTGCATAGGTGAAACCTCTTGAAAATGAGGTTAACATAGGTGAGACCAAGAACATCATTGAAGCTCTTATGAATGAGCCTGTTGACCCAAAAAAACCTTCCTTTGGTACATATGAAGAAATCAAAAGAATATTTTCAATAGATATTGAGATTCCTAAGATTTTGAAAAGAGAAAAGAAGAGGTTAGAACAATTTGGAAAGAAGTATGGAAAGACTTCATCTTCTATCTCAATAAGAAAAGAAGATGAAATCAAGATATAAGATGATGTATCTAAAAAGGAAGAGGAATAGGTAGAAGAAAAGCCTCCCAAGAAAAAAGAGACTAGTTCTCAAGAAAACACCTAAGGCCCCTACCCCTGTCGTCACTTCTA
Organism: Thuja plicata; assembly: GCA_018584345.1. Classification (NCBI taxonomy): domain Eukaryota; kingdom Viridiplantae; phylum Streptophyta; class Pinopsida; order Cupressales; family Cupressaceae; genus Thuja; species Thuja plicata. Next base: position 3,792,479 of record MU226909.1, read on the forward strand.
GAAAACCAAGAAGATCAAGAAGGAAGGTCATTTTACCAAAGGAATATGAAGAAGATGAAATCACTTACAAGAAGCCCACACCTACCTTTTCGAAGAAAATTGAATCCTTAAGAGAAGGTAGTGGTATGAGTTCTCTAAAATCTTTGAATTATGCCTCCAGAAGGATGAACATAAGAAAATTGAGGAAGAAGTTGTAGAGAAGATGACCAGATGGAATTATGACCCATATGAATTGAAGAGTCATATGTCTAAAGACCTATTAAAGGAAATATATGTTCCCTTGAGAAATTTTGTTCAAATAGAGAAATACATTAGAGATCAGACATTAAGGCAAATTATGCCTACCATGGAAAACAAAGAGGTCAAAGAGGCCATGACCCAATATGAAAGACATCACACTCTAAGGTTCAGAACCTTCCATATATTTAACAAGAATATAGAGGATGTGGTTCAGGTAGCTACAAACATATGAAAGATAGTATTAGAAATTGAAGAAGAAGAAAAGACTAAAGTACCGAGTACAGAACACAAGGAAAAGATTGATGATGCAGATTTACCTAAGGTAGAACCTATTGAAGCATCCAATGTAGAGAAGATAGCAGTAGACGTAATGGAAACTCTACCCAAATCACCTATTCATACCATCCTATCTCCGAGAAAAGACAAGTCTACAGAATCTACATCACGACTAGTCGGGACCGAACATGAGGCTACACCTACTACTGGACCAAGCCTGACTGAGTCACAAAAGGCATCTATGAATATTCCTTATGTGAGCATAGGTCCTACACTTGATTAAGACCCTATAGTTGGTACAACAAATATTAATGACCTATTCCAACTTATACTGAGGAGAATACTAAGGAAGGAAAGGATGTGGATAACAGTGGAAAAGGTAAGGAAATTGTTCCTTCACCCAATCCTAAGGACGTGCTGGAAAAGTAAAAGAAACAATCACTAATGATATTGATCTTGAGGTGATTCAAAATTCAGATCTATCCAATCTGTCGGTAGAGAAAATGGACACACTAGGGGAGCTTTGGAAGAGAAGGACTACACAAAAGAAGCTTTGACCAGAGAAGAAGAGGAACATAGTGCTGGAAGATATAAAAGGTATATTCCTAGATGCACTAGAAGTAGAAGTAGAATTAAATGGAAATAATTACATTATGGACCAGCTTGTATACATAGTCCACAAGTTCAATACAAATTTAAGTGGTCAAGAAAAACTACTGCAGAAGGCAGAAAGGAAGATTGAAAAAAAAGTTATAGAGAATGTTCCAATCAAGATTGTAATTAAACAAGTAAAGCTAAATTCTCTCATTAGCTCTCTAGAAACTATAGTAAATAATGTTTCTTCATTATTTGTAAATCTAAGTGATACTTTGAATTTCACAATGGAAATCAAGACAAAGCTGACAAAGGTTGATACAAATTTGAAGGAAAGTGTAAATCAATTGGCACTTAACCCGAGTTCAAGCTCATAAAATTTTGTCAAAATTAAGTATCTAAATGAAATGCACATAGAATTACTAAGGGAAGAAGCAAGGATGAAGATAATCTCTCATAGCTGTACATATCAACTTCTTGCACATATGGATGTAATGCAGAAATGTATAGCTCATGCCAACACTCTAATTCATGATAACAAATTTTTAGTTGTGTAACTTATGATGGAGCCATCAGGAGAGTTACAGATTGAATTGCACATCCTGAAGGTGTTGCAAGATAATTGGGAAAATACTTTTTCTTGGATTTTAAAGGTACATATTGATTTTCTATCCTATTTTGGTATTACCATATAGAAATATTTTGCATTTGTGTCAAAAACAAGGGGAAATGTATATAGAGAAGATATATATATAAGAAAATACATGTACAAAGTAAAGAAGTAGAGAAGAGACATATAATTTACAAAAACAATTTTGGATAATAAAAAACAAATTCAGTGGTAACCAAGTAGCAGAGCATTTGTCAAAACCTAAGCAAGTACCCAAGCACATGGTAAGGGGGAGTTTTGACTTAGAACAATATTTGGATATGATAAGTGTTTTTGGTCACTAATGCCAAAGGGGGAGATTGATGACCTTATGAAAAGACATATTGTCAATTAGTGCCAAAACCCTTACTCATCATAGTGTTGACCAAGCCAGCAGTGCAACCCGAGTAGTTACTATGTAACTCGAGCAGTGGTAGTGTCGAATGAGAAGATAGCGATAATCAGTATCACCTGAGTGATTAGAGTAGCCTGAGTACATAGAGTAGCCTGAGTGCCAGAGATTAGTATGTTTCCGTAGTGACAACATAATGCCTAAGTGCTAGTATATTTCCTAAGTGGTTCACTGGACCTGAGTGACAGTTTTTGGCTGACCTAGCTTATATTGTTAGATATTAATTTATCTTATGGAAGCGGACTTATAGCTGCATTTCATTTGGATAGGGTATAAATATAAAGTATCTTGTTTATCCAAAAAATGTGTAAGTGTGTGAATATATGTGTAAGAAAATGTATGCGAATATGAAGAGACAAATTTTTTAAGAGGCTACAATAGTATAAGGAACAACAATGAGCCATCTATCTCAAACAAGTGATTAGTATATATCATTGTTCTTATTCAGAAAATCAGAAGTTGCATTGAAGATCATCTACTAGTTCATCCTAATAGGTGCATCAGAAAAATCCTCTAACAAGGTGGACCTTAAAGTCCTGTATAAATCTCCTAATAGAGTTGTATTACTTAATTGTATTGTATAAAATCCTTTCACAAGGTGGACCTAATATTCATTATTGCTCCTAACAGGCCAGGCCATCAAAAGTGGTCAATTGTCAGCTTTAATAGGCTAAATTTATACTACAATAATAAATCTTGTGGGTACCATCCCCATGCCAATTTTACTTTTTTATTTCTAAGAATTTTGGGTAGCCAAAGATTGTGTCAAATATTGTGGATTTTTTATTGCTTTTCATTCCATGCATGCAGTCATATTAGATAATCTAATAATGTATTAAAAGGATTAATTATTATTGGTTCCTGATTCACCACCCCTCTCAGTCACATTGACACAACATATTTCCAATCGAACCTTCACAGTTAAGACCATTGAGACTTTAATCTCAACCCCATACACCTTGAGTGTGTCCTTAACCGAGCCATTTACCAACATCATAGTCACTTTCTGGTCAGAACCATGAACATTTTAAATATAAGGTGTAAAAACTCAAGTAGATAGCTCACTCTACACCATATAATCTTCATGCCATTTTGGAAATACAATCAGTTCAATCCTATTTTAGTCAACACCCATGTTGCATAGAGGGATCTAAAACCACACAAATTGCAAACCAAATATTAAAAAAAACTCATAAATGTAGAAATAACTTGACACCCATTGCAAACCTTATTACTTGAAACCTATAGGTTAGATAAGAAGTTAGCAAGCACATTTCCCTTGAAAAAACCATTGGTAACCTTATGATCTTCAAATGAATTATGCATATAAATGATCTCAATAATCAAAGTGTTAATGGTCAAACTAGGATTTTTTTTCCCTTGTAGCAAATTGATATCATTTAGTGAATCGTGTTCCAACTATAACTTTCTGAACCCCTTTGAGAGTGTTATTTTGAGACTACTGCATAGTATATAAGCCTAGGAATACTTCAAGTTAGGCCTATTTGTTGTGGTTATTCCTTACATAAATTTTCCTTTTGCAATGTATCAAAGAAATTAATGTATTTATTGTTTATGTTATACATGTTACAACTATTTAGGTCAACCTAATTGATTATATTTATTGTTGGAAATGATATTTAAAGGAGATAATTTTAAGGTTTAAATAAGATTTTAAGTAGCTACACATGGTGTATAATTTAATTTTTAAGTTCTAGATTAATTAAGTAGTAATAAAGTCATTTTTGGATGTTTAGAACAATGAACTATAATCAAAATTCCAAAGGACAATTTGTCTCTAGTTCAATGATTTCATAATTCATTGTCAAAATATATAGTACCTTTGGCACTTATTTATGGTATTGTTGTATGGTAAGTATAATAGGTACTTACCAGTACCAACTAGTACTATATACACTAGCCCTTCCACTAGGTGTAAAATCCCACTAGCAATGGTATTTAAAAACACTTATGAAAAAAATTAAAAAATTTGACCAACATTTAAAAAATAAATATTTATTAATTATTATTCTTCCTTGACATAATTGTCAATTATATTAATCATAGAACCAAATTTAAAATTATCCCTATTATTTTATTTATTGGTTAAGAAATATTTCTATTAAAATAATAATTTGAAGTTAACTAAATTGGATAAATTGAAGTCCAGGTATGCCATTTGATTTGCATATAGCCTTGAAGAGGTTTAGTTTCATCTAACAAGAAAAACAATTTCTCCTGATGTAAAATTTTGAATTTCTTATACTTGTTGGAATGATAATTTTGAACACTATATTTTTTTGTAGTTTTAGTTCAAGGATTTATGTCTTTTTTATTTTATTACGAGCGAAAAGCTAGGTTTTTATCTTTACATACTTTGGTCATAACTTTTTCATAACGATCTATATTTTTTATTTATTTTTGAATGGGAATTGGATATTATATTCAATATTCATTTATTTGGTTCTTCTATTTTATGATGTTAATGAGAGTGGAAAGTTGTGTACTGGTTTGTTCATTTATTGGTGCCCAAGGTTTACAATGTGATTCTAAGCACATCTAGATGAGTTGAGAGGTGCAAAATTATGAGAGTACATATTTTTATGAGATATTTATGATGATTCAACTAGTTATCATAATTGGGCCTTCTTTGTACATATATAAATGTATTTTTTAAATTTCTCTTTCATGGTGATAGCTATACATGTTTCCCTTATTGGGAGGACATGGTTGAACATGGCTTAAGACTTGAATTTTATGTAGGGAATAGTTGAGTTTTGGTTCAACATTGATGATTGATTATACTATCATTGATATCTAGGTACACATTTTCAATTGATACATCATAGTCACATTTGTGGTGATTTTTAGGGATATGGTTTAGTGTTAATTTTTTTTATTATCTCGTGGGTGTCCATTTATTTCATTGACTATGATATATGATTGTGAATATTTTTGGAAAATCATATTGAATGTTGATTTGGTGTTTGATAGATTTGTTCTAAATTTTATAAAAGAAATCTTAATCATTCCCCTATAATCAAAAGCTCTAGGATCTATCAATCACATAAATTATAGAACTAATCAATGAACTATTGGAAAGTGATCAATTTTGTGTAATGTGATCCACTTTTTGGTTGTCATTTATGGAAACACATATGGCTTACATATCGATTTGTATAAAGATAATTTTTGTTGATTCAGAAATGGACTAAGTATAGAAGCAGAGATACATAAGTATTTTGGATATCGAAGATCGAGATCGATGAATTAGGGAAAGTGAGCTTAGAGGAAGAAAATATGGGGTATGTGTGAGTGACCTCTAACTAAGATCAATTTGATTTTGCTAAATTCTACGATGAGTTAGAGAGAATTGATGACAGATAGGCTGCAACAAAATAATGATACAGTGCAGTTGGACTATAGTGAAGATTGAGAGAGTATGACATGGACTCTAGGCAATCAGAGTTGGATTTTGGTTGTTAATAACCTACATATTGACTATGTAAGAACACCGACTATGAATTTTATATTTACTCTATTAAACGTAATTTGTATTGAAGGTCGACTATGTAATATTTGCATTGGGAGATGACTTTGTAAAGTTGTGAGATATATATGTAAGATCTTTTTGATAAAGATGAATGATGGTGAGAATAATATGTTGAGTGAATAGAAAAGTGGAGAATGACATAAACCATTGATAAACTATAAAGGAACTATCTAAGCACTAGAAATTCTTTTTTTATTCACAACTGAGAACACTTTGTAAGAGCTGTAAGCTCAGTTGGCCCCTAAGAAGTTGTTGTGAACCTTTAACAGGGTTGTAATTCCTTTAACAAGGAAATGTACTATGTAATATTCAGCTCCTTACAGGGCTAGTTCTTGTAACAGGGAAATTATACTTTAGTACATGCTTGTGGGTACCATCCCCACCGGGGATTTCCCTTGGCTAGGGTTTCCTTTAAAAAAAAATATGGTGTTATGAGTAGTGTGTCATTTTCTTATATTATTTTCTTTACTATAAGTTTATGGTTAATGTTTAAATAGTTGAAGAATTTAATTAAGTGCTATAATACTTATTCACCCCCGTCTCAGTATTATCCAATTATAACAATTGGTATCAGAGCTTCTGGCCCTTGGAGAGAAAGTCTAACAGCTTTAGGGAGATCAAAATGGATTTGGATAGTTTTCAAGAAAACTTTGATGTTGCACTCGAAGACCTTGAAAAAGCAAAAGAAAAAAATTGAGAGTTGAAATTCAACATGCAAAGACCTAAGAAATTTATAAAGAAACTCAAAGAACAACTTGATATTTCCAAAATTCAAAGACAAGATCTTATGGTTTAGATAAAAGAGGATTCAGATGAAGACAATTCAGCTCAAGTGACGCAACTAAAAGAAGAGAATGAAACTCTAAAACTTGAGAATGAGACTATGACTTAAGAAATATAGATACAGAAGGATGCTAAGGAGAAAGTTGAAGAATCTTTAAAAACTTTATTAGATCAAATGAATAATGAGGTTAATAACTACAAGAACAAGTATCTGGAAATGGAGAAATACAATCAGATTATAAAAGACTTGTTCAAGAAAAGAAATACATCAAGAAACTCCACACCAATAGTTATTTGATTGATGAATAGAGAGACAAAGAGAAACCTAAAGGTGATATGACTGTTATTGGCTTCAATGAAGCTAAATATTCAAAGAATCAGGAAGAGAAATCCAATGAGAAGATTGGTGTTGAGAAACCTTCTACTGAAGAACCTAAAGAGGAGATCAGATCCCTCAGAGGTAGATGCTTTGGTTGCAACAAATTTGGACACATGAAGAGAGACTGCAAAGGTAATTCCCCTTTTAGAACTTTTTCTAGTTATTGTTTTAATGGTAATGGATATGGTAAAAAGAAAGTAGAATGTAGATAACCTAATCAATCTGGATATAGACAAGACAATGGAAGAGAATCTACACTGAAATCTACATGCTACAAATGTAATAACATTGGATACATTGTGAAGTACTGTAATATTCAAGTTAATCAGGACAAAAGACCTCCTATATGTTACAAATGTAATAATCCAGGACATATAGAAAAGTTTTGTAGGTATAATGGATTAGACAACAGAAGAATAACACCTCCTATGAATTTAGAGAAGAATGGAAATGATATTGGTAAGAGTGTTGCAGATTTGAAGATTGATTTTGAAATTTGTTTTAAGAAAGAAGAAGTTAACAATAGTGGTAAGATTTTGAAGATCAAAGAAACAAGTGAGACATCAGTTCACGGAGAGTCAGTAGATGCTACTAGATCTTCGCCTGATGGTAGTAAAATAGAATTGACCTAATTAGTCGATCATGGCCTTAGGGGGAGTGTTGGATACAGACATCGGAATATGTCTTTCCCCAAAATTTATGGATTAAGCTTGAGCGAGCTTAGGTATGAACTTGGATTACATCATATAATATACATCTAAGAGCTCAACATTATCTGACACATATATTTTGTTCGCAATATCTAATAGCCGACTAGACAGTATTGAGTAAAGTGAAATTTATGGCTTAAACTTTTATAAATCACCATTTTATGACCTATGTCTTTACCATTTGATGAAGAGAGAGCTAAGGAGACTAGAGAGAAAAAGATTCAGTCTATGGACTACAATTTCTGTGTGTGATTGATTGAAGTAAAAAATTGGAATTCAGTGGAGGAAAGGTATTTACATCATCTTGCTATGCATGAACCTATTATTTTTGATGTTTTAGATCTACCTAGGTACAAGTTTAAGAAACATTCATTCAATTCCTATGAAGAGGATCCTGAAGGAGCATTTTCTCAAACCCCTTATGGTGTATTACACGTAGAAGATATTAGGGCTTACATACATTGTAAGCATGATATACTGGGAATGGATGAGATATCAAGTGAGATGGAATATATGACTGATAATGGAATCATGAAAGAAGAATACAAACACATTGATCAGTTGAGCTTAATGAAAACTCTAGAATTAGGTGAATTTGATGAAGATGAATGGTTCAAGATATTGTTGAGCAGGGTACATGATTAATTCATTTGGATAGGTGATTATCCTATGAAGGTATGTAGTGACCTAGTTCATGAAATCATTGGACTGGAAAACATTGGAGTCATTCCTATTGTAGAAAAAAATGTAAAAAAAAAAATTGAAACCCTAACTCATTCTAAATGGGACAAACGGGAAATGACTGTGAATGACATCTTTCAACAAGATGTGAGACTGATTGCTATGACACTTAGATATAAATTATATTACACTAGTAGACCTAACTCAGTATCTAGAGGAGTAATTGTGACGACATGGAGAATGGTGAAGGTAAATGGGAAATATAATAAATACGAAGTTTTGGCACAACAATTTCTTGAAAATGTGAAGCTTTTGAAGAAAGACAAAACTAAGACCTTCATATTTGGCTCAATATTGATTCATATGCTTATATACACATCGAGCACAATTTCCTGGCTTGCACCCTAGTGGTTGAAAATTAGGGATACCTACTGGTATTCTAATCTCACAGAGATACAAAAGATAGAATAGCACATGTGTTGATGGTGAATTATTTGGTATGATCAAAATACTACAAAGACATATTAAGAACAGGTACAAGATACATGAGGATATTGTTGAAAAAAACAAGGATACAATCTGTTTCATGTTTGAAACTGATTGTGTATGTTTTGAAGCAGTCACACCTAGAATGAAATGGTGTTATCCCATGGGCTATGAAGTAAGTCCAGAGGTACTTACCATGCAAGTAGAACATGTTTTGGCATCAAAATTTGATATATCAGAAGAAAGATGGTGAATATATGAGAGAAATAAACTAAGTTGAGAGAGGAATAGACTAGAGGTTTGAGCAAAAGAAAAATTCAAAACCTTGTGCATGAATGTGGTGTAAAAGAAGGGTTGATAGAAGAAGAACTAAAAGAAGTGAAAAAGAAAATGACAGATAGATCCCTTGGACTGGCAAGTTATATTACTACAACCCTTCCCACTCCTGAGGTAGTAATGGTAGACAGTCCACCTCCTCCATCATAGAAAACATCACAAACAGAGAACATATCTCCTAGAGTAAACACCAAATCGAGCAAGCAAACATCACCTCAAGAAAAATAGCACAATGAGAGAAGAAAAGAGAACTCAGAATCACATTTGTAGGCCTGACATGAAGATGATAGGGAAGAGAGAAATAGAACAAGGTAAACTATTCAAAATTGACAAATACTATGACGTTTATGGAGATTCAGAAAAGATTAAGATTGAAGACATTGTGGTTTATCATTTACTTTGTTTCAACAAGACTCTATTAGAAATTGAATAAATTATACCTAAAGACTTGTATGGGAGATTAGAGACAAGAAAACACTTGGCACAAATTGAGGATGATACAATGAGGAATCAGGAAATTGAAAACATGTTTCCTATAATATCCTTACAAGAAAGGGAAAGAATATTCAAGGAATTGAAACCATTGTTAAGGACCAAGTTAAGATTGTTGAAAATTATTGCGAGGAAGTATGATGAAGTCATTAAGGAAACTTAGAAGGCACTAGAGAAGATTTTGATGAACACTACTTCTGAAAAGCCTCCACCTCCTAAGAACACTTTGCCTACACAATTAGGAATGGGAGAAAGATCAAAAGTAACTAAGACAAATACTGAGAAAAGAGAAGTAGATCCACAACCAAATTTCTATGTTTCTGGTATGCCAGTGACTCTTAAGACATCACAAGATGAAAATTATCCATTTGCAGGGAATGTGGACACCTATATAATAGATAAAGAAGAATAGAAAGATGAAGTGGAGAAGAAAAAGGAAGAAGAACAGAAGAGAAAACAAAAAGAGGATGAAAAGAAATGGGTAAACACATCTTCTATCTCATTTTTGGCAAGAAGTGATGTTAATGTTGATAGTATGGATGAATTTGAGTTGGTTAAATTGGCATTTAATGCACAAAATAAAGCTAAGGAAAGATCAGAATAGAAAGGTGAAAAAAGGCTAAAGTGATTACAGGAACAATTGATAATGTGAACAAATTGCTTCCAATACCTATTGTTTTCTAGCACAAAGATGACATTGAAAATATGAGAATAACACTTGATGAATTTCATGGGCATTATGAGAATTTGATAAAGATTATAGAGGAGAAGGCATAGAAGAAGTATTCAGAGAAGAAGCTATTAGAAGCTTGTAGTTCAATAACTTGGGACTTAGGCATTGTAAAAACTTGTTTGACAAATACATAGAGCTGCATTGGACATGGAAGAAATTTTTTTAGCTACTACATCAATCCTATTAGGCATGTTCAAAATGTGGAAGACATTGTTGCCAAAGAGAGGGCAACTCTTAATATTATCATGGATTGTTATGAGGGATATTCACAATCTGTAATAGAGTTAGACAAGGAAGTCACAAGAGTTTTGGAAAAACTCAGTGTATTGGATAATGAGAAAGGGAGAGTATTGACAAGATTTAATTTACTGAAGTGTTTAATCACTCCTAAGCTATCCATACTTGAGGTTCATCTATTAGACTTGGAGAAAGTGACAAAGTCACTAACTAAATCTATGCCCACAAAATTGAAAGAAGCTGATACCGCATCATTTTCATTAAATGACATAATTCATATCAGTTAAATATTGTTCAAATCATGGAGTACAAAAGTGAAGATCTTGGAAGATTCCTTTCAAGATATTCTAAAACTAGTGAGAAAGCACTAAATCTTATTATTTTTGATGCACCTTTGTCATTGTTGTCAAAGGGGGAGAAGAGAGAAGAAAAAAATAATATTTAAAAAAAGAAGAATCTTAGAGAAGAGAATATAGAGGAGACAGTTTTGTTTTTTTGGAACACTTATTCATTTTTTTGTTAAAGTGTTGCCGTCAATGCTAAATTGAGAGATTGTTGGCAAGTGATAAATTTTGTTTAATGTGAATCACTTTTTGGTTTTCATTTATGGCAACACATATGGGTTACAGATCAATTCCTATAAAGATAAGTTTTGTTGATTCAGAAATTGACTAAGTATAGAAGCAGAGATACATAAGTATTTTGGATATTGAAGATCGAGATCGATGAATTAGGGAAAGTGATCTTAGAGGAAGATAGTATGGGGTATGTGTGACCTCCACCTAAGATCAATTTGATTTTGGTAAAGTATTAGTAATAACTAAGAGGGGGGTGAATCAGTGGCCTAAATATATTCGAATATTCAACCCTTTAAAACTTAGTACCATAATATTATACCTCTAGTTATCTTCAGTCCCATAAGATGAATGCTTACAAATAATTCTATCAAATTACTTCTCCTTGGAATGCTTTGTAAAATCTTCTACTCTATATTTACCAAAAAATCAGTTTGTTAATTTACCGAAAGACAATAAATTATCTAGAGCATACCAATCAATCCAATTAGCATATGTGCAATGAAAAGCACTAAATTAATGACTCATAGACACATTTACAAATGGAATTTTATTGTGGAAACCTTGTTAAGGGAAGAACGACTTGGGAACGGTCACCCAAAATTTTCACTCTTCTAAAGTGAGCTCGGTGAAGAGCCAACCCTATTAAAGGTTACAAACACAATGTTACATCTGACCTTGTTAGAGGATTTAAAATTTTAGTCTTTCACTTGATAGCAGGCATCTCTATGCTACTTTCCTTGATCAAACACTCACTTGGCTTGTCAATAGGTATCTGGCATCTCATTCTATATTCATGATAAAAAAAATTATACTCCTTTGGATGTATCTCAATATAGAAAGGATCTTTAAGTCCCTCTCAGTTAAGAGACTTTCTGAATCAATGGTTAAACTAAAATAGTATGATTTGTTCACATATACAACTTATACTTGAAGATTTTTAGATCTATTGTAATCTCACAAAACTATTATGATCAATATAACTCTTTTTACACCTTTTCTCCACTTTGATTCTGCTTGGTGATGTTGTGCTTTATTGTTCGGTGTCTGCAGAAAACTTTAACTCTTTCCTTAGCTTGATTGATCAACACTGTATGAAGTTGTTCTTCATTAGTTTCTCTTTAGCATCCTCCTTTTCATTCACTCCCCTTGATTCATAATGAATCAAGTTTGTCTCTTAAATAAAAATGATATCACCATTGTTAGGTTCTTGATATTCTTGAACTTGGTGTGATCCACAATCTTAGCCAATTAGATTTAAATAAAAACTCCTATTTTATCTCATTGAGATCTTCTTTCCAAATGGACAAAATGACTTTAAATCCCTTACTTATCTCTGGCTTATCTTGTTGATGAAAAAAATGATAACTATAATTTAATTATATATTTAGCTCTGCCAGCTAGATATCTTGTCATTTATGAACTCAAGTTAATTTCAGTGTTTAACTCTTTAATAATGTTGGTCAACACTCCAGTTCTTATCGAGCTTCTCTATCGGTTTACACTATGTTTCTGGCCATCGGGAATACTTGTGATTCTACTACTTGGTAATTCTCATTGGTGTTCTTACTCGGGCATCACTCTTATCTGATTGTCGGTGATCTCTATCCGCTGGGTTTCACTGACCATCGGTGTTTTAAGTCACATAGTGAATCTATTTTTCCTTTGACAACATTGTTTCTTTTTGTCTAAATTGTCTCCCCTTTTTACTTCTCTCCCTTAGATGGATATTTCATATGTAATCAATTTCTCTCCCTTAGAATATTTCTTAACTCTTCCTTCTGATTCTGAGGAACTTCTCTTCATGGATAATGATATAATCTCTCCCTTTATCATACCTCTCTATTTATGATCATCTCTCCTTTTATGAAATCATCTCTCCTTTTGATAATGAAATTATCTCTCCCTTTGTATGATAAAGAAGATTTATCCTTGATGATAATGAGAACATCTCCCCCTTTGAAAATAATCCCAAACAAAAATAATTCTCCTTGATTTATCATCTATATCATGTTTCATCCCTTTTGCATAATATAATCCTTGAATTTCCCTATCCATCAGCATTACAATGTCTCTAGTTTTCGGTGCAGATATGTAGCTTGCTATGTACAGATATATATGTTGCTATCCATCTTAGTGTTTGCATCAATATGAATGATCTTAAGATTTGGTATAGGTTGATTCCACTTCTTAGTCATCTTACTAACCGATAGACAACGGTTAGACCCCTAGTCTCTGTCTCAGGTACTCAAAAGTATCCTTCGGTAATGGCTTGGTGAATATATCAGCTAACTATTCCTTTGATTGAACATATTCCATTTTCACTTATTTTGCTTGCACATGTTCCCTTAGATAGTGATACTTGATAGAAATATATTTAGTCTTGTCATGCATGACTTTATTTTTAGAAATGTTTAGTGCACAGGTATTATCAGAGTAGATAATCACTAATTCAAGAATCTTCATATTCAAACCTTCTAGCAATTGTTTGATCCATGCAATATTGGAGAAATTTAGAGAAGAAACCACATACTCTGCTTTTTTAGTAAGAGATTCATCCTTACTTCTTTCTTATCCATGTGACAAGCCTTTCACCCATGAAGAATTCTCCTCCAGTTGTGATCTTTTGGTCATCAATGTTTCCAGCCCAATCAACATCTATATAGACTTGTAGCTCAAATTTTCCTTCTCTTTTGTACCATAAGCCATAGTCCTTAGTGTTCTTCAGATATCTTAGAATTATTTTGATAACAGTCATATGTGATTCTTTGGTATTACCAGAAAATCTTACAACTATCCCCACTGCATGTGCAATATCTGGTCTGCTATGAACAAAAAACATCAGTTTTCAAATCAATGATCCATAAAAGGTTTGTTTTACCTCATTTGTCTTGTCTTCTTTTGTAAGCTTGCATCCAGTTCCATAGGTGTTCCAACTGGTTTGGAATCTTCTATCTTGAATGTCTTCAGCACTTCCTTGATGTATTTGGAGTGAGTGATTTAAATGCCCGCATCTTGTTGAAGAATATGTAGAACAAGAAAGAATTTGATCTCCACAAACATAGACATTTCAAATTCCTTGCTCATTTCATTAGCAAAATATTTATATAACAATTCATTTCCCCAAAAAATGATATCAGCAACAAAAATTTCAGCAATCAGAATATTACCATCGTTATCTTCTTTTAAGTACATATTACTATTTTTGCTTGTTCTAACAAATTTTATGCCAATGAGATAGGAGTGAATTCTTTCATACCAGGCTCTAGGTGTTTTTTTTATTCCATACAAGGCTTTGTGTAGTCTACATACCATGTTTCTATTGTCTGGACTAACAAACCCTTCTGGTTGTTTGATGTATACCTCTTCTTCAAGTATTCCATTTAGGAATGCAGATTTGACATCCATCTGGTATACCTTGAATCCTATGAATGTAGCATAAGCAAGTAAGATTCTTACCCCTTATAGTCTAGCAATGGGTGCAAAGGTTTCAACATAATCAATACCTTCTTCTTGTGCATATCCCTTGCATATTAATCTTTCTTTGTTTCTAGTGACTTCTCCATTTTCATTCAGCTTGTTTCTGAATATCCATTTGGTACCAATGACATTCTTGTCATCTAGTCTCAGTACTAGTGTCCATGTACTATTCTTCTCAATCTTTTCTATCTCTTCATTCATTTCGCTGACCCATTCTTCATTCTCAAGTGCATTGTAAACAGATTTAGGCTCAAAATCACAAAGTAAACATCTTGTGTTGAGTGACCTACTTCTTGTTCTTATGCTAGCCTTCTTGTCTCCTATGATTTGATTTTGTGGATGATGTCTTCTAACATACTTGGCAAGTTTTGATTCAGCTCTTGGTTCATCATTTTGATCATCTTCTTGACATTTTTTCTCATCTTCATTTTTTGTAACATCATCTTGAGTATTATCCTTATTTTCAATAATTGTAGCCTGATGCTCGGGTGCAATGTTCTGATGCTCAGGTGTGACACATTGTTTCTTAGGTAGAGTGTTAGGTTCCTTTTTGCTTTCCTTATCATTCTTTTGTGCAAATTCAATTATTTTCACATTTGGAATTTCAATGATTTTGTTAGATGACTTCTTAAGACACTTATAAGCCTTGCTTTTGGTTGAGTACCCTAGAAAGATACCTTCTTCAATTTTGCAATCAAGTTTTCCATTTCTATCATCCTTCAAAACATAACATTAACTACCAAAGATTTTTAAGTAACATACATTGGGTGTATGACCATACCAAATCTCATATGGTGTCTTCTTTGTGTCCTTCTTCAATTGTACTTTGTTTAGTGTGTAGACAGTAGTACTAACAAATTCCCTCTAGAAAGTTTGAGTGATGCTTTTCTCAATCATAAATGTTCTTGCACAGTCAACAATTGATATGGTTCTCCTCTCAGCAATTTCATTTTGTTGTGGTGTCCTTGGTGCAGAAAGCTATCTTTTAATTCCATGGTCATTATAATAGTCAGTGAATTCTTCTGAAGTAAATTCCCCTCCTCTATTTGACCTTAAGCATTTCAGTTTCTTTTC
Source organism: Thuja plicata (assembly GCA_018584345.1). Taxonomy (NCBI): domain Eukaryota; kingdom Viridiplantae; phylum Streptophyta; class Pinopsida; order Cupressales; family Cupressaceae; genus Thuja; species Thuja plicata. The sequence continues at coordinate 3,808,169 of MU226909.1, forward strand.
ACTTTGTTTCTCTACCATAGCCTTATACCATTTAAACATCTTAAATGCTTCTGATTTATCTTTTAAAAACATTACTGTCATCATTCTAGAATAATAATCAACAAAGAGAATAAAATAACTATCTCCATAGTAGCTTTTTGTCCTTATGGGTCCACATAGATATGTATGATTTAATTCTAGAATTGCAGTAGATGTATGGGTTTTACTCTTGAAACTGGACTTTGTCATCTTACCTTTTTGACAATTCTTGCACATGATATGCTCGGGCTCAGTCATTGTCGGTAAGCCTCTGACATTCCTTTATTTTCTTATCTTTATCATGTTGTCAAAGTTCACATGAAATAATATTTTGTGCCACAACCATATATCTTTGTTTCTAGCCATTAAATAAGTGTTTTTAGTGTCATCAAGATAGAAAAGGTTACCTTTTTTTTGCTCACCGATACTAATCAACCTTCCTGATTCATTGAATATTTTTGCCTTCTCATTTTCAAATGCTACTCTGTGACCTAAATTGTTCAACTGAGAAACACTTAAAATTTTTTAATTTAGTCCTTTAACCCAGTAAGCATTTTCACATTTTATTAGGTTATTCAACATTATGGTTCCTTTACCTTCAACTAGACAAGGTGTATCATTACCCATTCTTACGGAACCACCATTATAGTATTCAAAAGTTTCAAACTTTTGTTTATCACCAGTCATATGGAGATTGTAGCAACTATCTATGATCTAGACATCATTTTTACTAACTTTAGATATGAGTGTAGTTTCTACATACCTTTATTCATCTTCATCTGAATCATCCTTCATGGCTACAAATACCATCTCAGTGTCTTCTTCTGATTCGGTGTTAGTGTTATCATCTTTGTTCTTAGCTAGGTAACAAGATTTCTTCCATTTGCCCTTGTAGTCTCAGGTATCTCTCTTGTCAGATTGTTAGTTGCTTCGGTAATCCCTATTATCACCTCTATCAAACTTCTTCTCATATGATATGTCATTTCCTCTATCATCTTTTCTTCTATTTGTACATCTTGTAGCAAAGTGTCCAACCTCTTTACAATTGAAACCGACAAGTGGTAATTTGCCTTTGTATTTAAATTTTCCTCTCTGTAATCTTCTTTCCATTAGTGCTTCAATCTCATCAAGTCCTTGTTCTTCATTATCACTTTCACTCTCATTTCTAATAGCATATATATGACTTGAATTACTTATCTTTAAAGAAGATTTGAATGAATATTAGAGATGGTAAGACACTATTATCAAAATTGTTCATCTCAAATGATATAAGTATAACAATCAAACTATCTAGAGTAACTGTATTGTTTTTAATTGCTCTCATTTCTTGAATAGAAGAAACTCTAATAGCATAAATAGGAAATTAGGTTCTTAAGATTTTACTTACCACTGTCTCCTCTTCAAGTGTACCTATAACTCCTTAGATAGCATTGACTACCTCTTTGATTCTGTAGCTATACTCAGTAATGTTTTCTCCTTCTTTCATCCTTAGGTCATCAAACCTCCCTCTTAGGCTTTTTACATTTTCTCTTAGTACATTGGCATCTCCTCCATGTACCATATTTAACTTATCCCACATTTTATTTGTAAAGGTGAAGGTTTAGACATCTTCAAACTCAATATCAGAGATTGATGATGCAAGTTCTATCATCATGCAGTTATGCTCATTCTTAACTCTTAATTTCTCAAGAATATGAGGTCATCTAGGAAGCACATATTCAGTATCTAAGCATTGAAAAATATTATTTCCAATATGTGATAGGTGGAGTCTTATTCTGCTTTTCCATGATGCAAAGTTGTCTTTACTAAACTTAGGCCTATCTATTTCTATTTATCTTGTGATATTTTTCTTGAGCTCTTAAACTCCCTTTCTAAGCACACAAACTCTGATACCAATTGTTACTAATATTTTAGAGGGGTGAGAATCAGTGGCCTCAAAATATTCCAATAATCAACCCTTTTAAACTTAGTACCACAATATTATACCTCTATTTATCTTCAGTTATATAATATGAATGCCTCCAAATACTTCTATCAAATTACTACTCCTCGGAATGCTTTGTAAAACCTTCTACTCTATGTTTACTGAAAAATAGTCTGTTAATTTACCGAAAGATAGTAAATTATATAGAGTATATGAATCAATCAAATTAAGTTATGTGTAATGAAAAACACTAAAGTAATGAGTCATAGACACATTGACACATGGATATTTAACATGGAAACCATGGTAAGGGAAAAACCACTTGGGACCGGTAACCCAAAATTTTCACTGTTCTGAAGTGAGCTAGGTGAAGAGCCAACACTGTTAAAGGCTACAAACACACTGTTAGGTGTGACCTTGTTAGAGGATTTAAAAGTTTAGCCTATCACTTGATATCAGGAAACTCTATGCTACCTTCCTTGATCAAACTCTCACTTGGCCTGTCAATAGGTATCTGGCATATCATGCTATCTTCATGATCAAATTTTTTGATACTCCTTTGGATGTATTTCAATATAGAAAGGATCTTTAAATCCCGCTTCGTTAAGAGACTTTTTGAATCAATGGTTAAAATGAAACAGTATGATTTTTTCACATATATAACTTATACTTGCATATTTTAAGATCTATTGTAATCTCACAGAACTATTTAGATCAATATAACTTTATTTATACCTTTTCTCCACTTTTTTTTTTCTTGGTGATGTTGTTCTCTATTGCTCGATGTCCGTAGAAAACTTGAGCTCTTTCCTTAGCTTGATTGATCAGCACTGTATGAATTTAATCTTCATTAGTTTCTCTTTAGCATCCTCTTTTTCATTCTCTCCCATTGATTCGTAATGAGTCACATTTGTCTCTTAAATAGACATGATATTACCATTGTTAGGTTCTTTATTTTCTTGAACTTGGCATGATCCAAAATATTAGCCAATTAGATTTATAGAAAAACTCATGTTTTATCTCGCTGATATCTTCTTTCCAAGTGGGAAAATAGCTATAAATCCCTTACTTATCTCTGGCTTATCTTTTTGATGAAAATAATGATAAATTTGAGTTAAGTATATATTTAGCTCTGCCAGCTAGATATTTTGTCATTTCTAAACTCAAGTTAATTTCGGTGTTTAACTCTTTGATGGCATCGGTCAACACTCCATTTCTCCTCAAGCTTCTCTGTCGGTTTACACGATGTTTCTCACCATTGGGAATGCTTTTGATTCTTCTCATTGGTAATTCTCATCAATGTTCTTTCTTGGGCATCACTGTGACTTGACTATTGGTGATCTCTATCCATAAGGCTTCATTGACCGTCGGTGTTTGAAGTCACATAGTGAATACTTGTATTTTATGCATTACAGAAAACATAATCTTTATCTCTCTGATTCTATAAAGTCTTTGATACTTTGTATATAACCTAATGGATTATATCAAGTTGACATCACTAACAATACAATCCATTAACTAATTTAATGTATTTCATTATCCTTCTGTATATTGGCGATCAAATTAACATCTTCAAACATTCAATCAGTTACATGTCATCATAAAGTCTATGACGAGTTAGAGAGAATTGAAGACAGGCAGACTGCAGCAGAACAACAATATAGAGCAGTTGGACAATATAGAATATTGAGAGAGTATGAGATGGAATCCTAGCAATTAGAGTTAGATTTTGGTTGTTGATAACTTAAACATTGACTATCTATGGGTGTTGACTATGTATTTTATATTTATTCTATTAAACTTATTTTGTATTGAAGGTTGACTATGTAATATTTGCATTGGGAGCCGACTTTGTAAAGTTGTGAGATATATATGTAAGATCTTTTTGATAAAGATGAATGATGGTGATATGAATATGTTGAGTGAATATCAAAGAAAAGAATGAAAGAAACAATTGATGAATTATAAAGGAACTATCTAAGCACTAGTGATGATTGTTTTGTTCATAAGTGAGAAAACTTTGTAAACAAAATTACTGTGTATGAGCTGTAAGCTCAGTTGGCCCCTTACAAGGTGTTTTGAACCTTTAACACAGTTGTAATTCCTTTAACAAGGAAATTTACTATGTTATATTCACCTCCTAATAGGGCTAGGTCTCCTAATAGGGATATTATAATTTAGTACATGCTTGTGGGTACCATCCCCACTGGGGTTTTCTCTTGGCCAGGGTTTCCTCAAAAACAAATATGGTGTTATGAGTACTGTGTCATTTTCTTGTCTTCTATTCTTTACTGCAAGTTGATGGTTAATGTTTAAATGGTTGAAGAATTTAATTAAGTGTTATAATACTATTTCACCCCCCTATCAGTATTATCCAATCCTAACATGAACATGAAATCTCATCATCACATTAGTAAATAAAAAATCGATATCAATAAATGGTAGAAGAATTTAATTTAGTGTTATAAGACTGTTTCACCCCACTATCAGTATTATCCAATCCTAACATGAACATGAAATTTCATCATCACATTAGTAAATAAAAAATTGATATCAATAAATTTTAGCCAGGTTTTGAGCATTCCACTTGTGAAGTAGTTCTTTAAAGAAACTAAGCACTTCTTTATTTACATCCTCTTTAGTCTATATAACCATACCATATCCCTTGGTTATCTTTGAGATTATAATCATACTTCACTTTAACTTTGAGGATAGATTATTTCTTTTGTGTGCATATGAACTTCCTTGACTAATTTTTATTTGGATATCTCCCTTCATAAAGTCTCTTCTCTTTGATTTAGTAATGAAATATCCTACTCTTCTCTCTCTTTTCCTTTTAAAATATTCTTGAAGCAAGATATTTTCCATTACTTCAATTGTATTCTGATGCGGGTCAACTTATTCAAAAATTGGTAAAATTTATTTTCTCCTTACCACTAAGATACTTGTATTTTCTTAAAATGCAATAACCCATGTTGAGACATGTTTATCCCTCCTTAGTAGAACTTTCTAGACCTAATTTAAATGCATTTATGGACCCATGGATGTACCTATGCTTTTGACGTAGATCAGGCCCTTCCATTCTCCCCTTTCCCACTATTCTTTTCTATGTCCCCGAGATCACATACAATCCCCCAATGGACTGACCCATCAGGGGGTAGGCCAAGGTCGGCCTAGCTCTTTAGGGGTAGGCTGAATTCAACCTAGTCCTTGGAGTGAGGCTGAGACTGACCTCCCTCAGGTTGGGCAGCTCAGGATTCTAGGCCCATCTCAGGTTTATAATTTCTTCTCACGTCTTGTCTAGTCAGCCATTTTTATTTTTATTGTGAAATTTATATAAAAGAAGGTTTACTCACTTCATTTTGGAGAGAGAGAGAGAGAGAGAGAGAGAGAGAGAGAGAGAGAGAGAGAGAGAGAGAGAGAGAGAGAGAGAGAGAGAGAGAGAGAGAGAGAGAGAGAGAGAGAGAGAGAGAGAGAGAGAGAGAG
>MU226909.1:3813646-3833966 GCA_018584345.1 Thuja plicata
GAGAGAGAGAGAGAGAGAGAGAGAGAGAGAGAGAGAGAGAGAGAGAGGTTCAAGTATTGTTTACATTATTTTTCTACAAGCACTCCAAGATTAATCATAAGCATTCCTAAGAGCATTGAAGGAGATCGTTTGCAACCATTTGAGACTTCAAAATTTCAAGATCTTGTGTGTTCAAGGAGATTTAAAGGATCTTTGAAGGAGTTAATTGGAGGCCTTTTAATTATCATTCCATGATTATGCATATTCCTTTCAAGGTCTATCGTACTTCTTTGAAAAAAGTGGAGTTGGCTATCAAGGAAGGGTTTATTTATTTATTTCTTCATTTACATTTGCACATCTGATTTGAGCATATGAGTACATCTACATTTATGAATCCATGACTTGGTATGATTGATCTATTAAAGTTGATCAGATATTGTATATTCCTACAAGATTCAACAATATTTAGCACTTCTACGTCCTTGTAGATTACAGATCTAGATCCTCCGCAAGGGTTTTTACAAAGTGAGGTGAATTTGTACATGTATTTTCTTTTCTTTTATATACATCATACATACATTTACATTCAAGGTTAATTCCTAATCTGGGGCTTGACCGAGGGAAGCCGCCTCCCCCCTCCCCCCCCCCCAAAAAAAAAAAAAAAAAATTCTCTTAAAGATTTAGGTATACAGACTTGCGGATTTAGATTGAGAGCCGTCAGAAATAGGTTACTTTCACAGAGAAGTAGATTATACTAAGCAGGTGGATGCCGAAGTTGACCTAGTCCTGGGCAGATTTTCTACATGTCACCATCCACCCTCTAGTTTGACATAGTCTTGAGATAGAAATATTTTAGGGTTTTGAAAATCTCAATTTTCTCATTCCAAATTTAGTCATGTTTGAATTTCTAAGCTATTTTGGGAGAAAAATTGCAGATCTGAGTTTGATCACATACATTGCAAGCATTAAAAGGTGAGTTGTGTATTTCATTAGTTAATTTGAGTGTTTAAATTTTAGTTCTATTATTTTTTGCATCAGTTTCAACATTGTCTTTACCTTCATAGTTAATTATACCTAACACACAGGAAATAATATATTTTTTCTTAGCACTTGGTTAGATCCTTGTTTTGCATTGATACCCCTATATCACATGGGTTGGATTAATCTAACTTGGATCCAACTAAGGGGATTTTATATATTTTTAATATTTAATTTGATGCCCTTCATCAAGACTTTTTATTTTTGAATGCATTTAATTTGGCATTCTCTTTTCTAGGATTTTACCCTCCTTTTCATATTCACTTTCATATAGTGACTTCAGTGATAGAAGTGCCTCAAACCGACCTTTGTTGTTTGCCTAAGAATTTTCTATCCCATCTTTGAGAAGGTTGAAACCTCTATCGAGTAGCTTGATTAATTCTTAATCATTCTTACAATTTTACTCCACTCCCTCTTTCTCTTTCCTTACAAGAGAACACCTTCTTGTCCCTTGCATCAATGCATGGATCTCCTTGACATTTCTCCATTTTATTCTCATTGGGTCTTTATGTCTCTTTATTGAATATTAGATCCGTAGCCTATTTTTCTCCATCACTTAAAGATATGCCTTCATCAAAATTATAAAATTTATTTATTTGTTATTTTAATAAGATTCTTAATAATTATAAGAATTTTAAATACTTAATAATAAATTACATATAAATAATTAAAAACACGCACATGCGCACACACACGCACTTTTAGAATACAATACTTATTTGTAACAAAAACTTGTTAGGGATGCTCAAATACGCCCTACATATCAAGAATGATAAGTTGGAACGGATACCATGCCCCGCCACCTATCGAGTATCATATATAAGACAAAAGCAAGGATTTGAAATCTCCATATACATTACCACATTACATAAGTTTTCTCTCTATCTATACTTTGCATGAAGAGTTGTGATTTAGGGCACAAGCTTGCTCGATCGTAAAACCAAGAGAAAAATGACATGCAGGGAAGAAGGAAACGGAAATGAGGGCGATCATGAAGGAAGAGAAATATTAGAAGGTTTGCAGCGGATATCAGAAATAATGAGAAACCTAGACCAAGCAGAAGCGAGGAGAATGGTTGAAGAGATACTGCAAGATGTGAACGAAGGCCTCCATAGTTTGAAGATGGGGAGGGAGGCAACAGAGTTGATAGACGCGCTTGATACCATCCAAATATCTGTTCTTCACATAAATAGCGTTCCGATTTGTTCAATTTGTATAATTGAATTTGAGGTGGAGGAAGATGCCTGTCAGATGTTCTGTCACAAAACTCATATTTTCCACCATGACTGCCTTCTTCGCTGGTTAGAGAGGAAGAAAGAGTGCCCACTATGTAAGACGCCTGTGCCTTACCCATATCACAAAACATCTCCAGCTACATCTGACTAATCAGTTAGGGAGCAGATTTGTATTTAGGGAGTCAGCTGAATGTATCTATAGTTACCCAATTTCGTTCCAGCCTGAAACATTATAGGCATTGGTAGAACATTGTAAGGGCCTGGACTCATTACACAACTGCAATGAATACGAATTAAAAGGATTTTTAAAGGTGTGAAAATGATTCAAAACTGAAAATCTAGAATCTTTGAGGAAGTCTTACCCTTTAAGGAAAAAAAACTCATAATAATTTGACTAAGAGGCATTTTGGATTGGTTATTTTAAAAAAAATAGTAAATTTTGATTACTAAAAATATTTTATATTCTATTATTATTGAAATATCTTGATAGTTAATAAATTTTATAATAAAATTAAAGTAAAAAAAGTAACCATTTAATATTTTCTTTAAAATCAAGATAAAGATCATATGTACAATAAATATTAGAAAAACCAAAACAAAAATATATATCTTCAAAACAATCAACAACATAGAGAGATTCCATCACAATCTTTGATATAAATGAATTGCATCACACACCTTGCTACAAATGATTTTAATGGAGTGTCTTTGCTTTATACTTGTTATTTATTTTTCTTACAATGAAATTATTTTCATGTGGGCTAAATTTAAATTACTATAGGTTGTTTAATTTACCTAATTATTGAATATTGAAAGAAAATATGTTGATATCTAGATTAAGTTGCTTGTTAGAAAAAGTTTTAACATAACAACAATTTCAATGAGGTTATATTTTCAAATTTTTAGCATGTTATATTTATTGTATCTATCTGACATTTTCTTCAAAATAAATTGTTGACCTATAAGATTGGCTCTTGATAATATTGTTTATCTAATTTAATTAGTATATTTCAAGAAAAAATTAGTTTTATGTGACCCAATGACTTATATCATTCATTTATATTAATCTCAATATAATTGTTATTTTTTCCATTTATTCAATGTAGCCTAAGGAAGCTATAACCCTTCTTTTCAATTAAAAAAAGTTACATATATGTTTTCATGTCCAATACATATAACCATCCTAGGTGATATATTTATTTGAGAATTTATAGTAGATTTTGCATCTAACTATAATAGACCCTTATGGACAAAATGGTGCATTATAGAAAGTATTACTTACATCTATTAGCCCACTCTCATACATAGTCTACCCTATTACAAATATATTTATAACTTTACTCCAAAAGGCTCAAAATATGGGGAATCATAGGAGTAGTAAACTTGATAATTAATGTCATTATACCATAATTAAAAGATCCAAAGAAAATATGAGTAAAAAATCAACCTTATGTCCATGCTTTCAAATAATGTAAAAATCCCTTGACATCATGAACCATTACCCTTCCATAATATCCTCAAAATTTCTAATTTGATACATCCTCCAACTCTTCTAGAAGTATTTTCCAAATAATTTTATGCTAAGGGCCCTAGCATTTCCTTCATCTCACACATATTATAAATATACTACAAAGCATGGAGGATATATTGGGATTAAATATACACTAGTTGTCATATCTCAGGACTCCTTGTTACGCCCCGCCAGGGAACCCAGGAGGACAAGCCAACTAACTACTAAGAGATGTGAATATTTTTTTTTAATCAAATATTACAGCTAATCTAAGTCCTCACAGGCTCCCTAACATTGCTATTAAAGAAACATAATCTAATCTATTCATTTACCCATTACAACATTGATTGGTTAATATAAGTTTGCAATTCATTCCTTTACTCTTAACATTAAGTTACATGTATAATATTGCCATCAATCCTAATATTTTAACATGCATCCATGCGAGTTATCCTTTACTAAACTTATGTCATTATTTACACTATTAATTAAGCATTCAGGTGAAAGATAAACATTCGATGAAAATCCAAAGCCCTATACGCATTTGTGAAACATAGTAACCATAATCCAATAAATTTCTATAGCTATTTATTCATAGACTCATTAACTCATAATATTTTTCCACAACCATACATCAAGAGATATCACATTCATTCATAAATACATTGTTTCATACTAAGTTTAAGATCATTTATTATACCAAAAAGTTATAAAAGATAGGTGAATAAATACCCTAAACAATTATCTTTTCATATTGATAGCATATAATATTTTCCGTTTCTTTTTCCTAGATCTACCCATTCCCTTATACATTGCTTTGAATTACATTGATATACATCATATCTTCACATCCAAAGATTTATAAGAAATTTCTTTTACAAGAATGAACATGCATAAGCACATCTTTAAAGATACAATAAAAAGTCTTCAAAATTGGAAATTCAGAAGGAACAGGAGCCAAGAACATCCATCTAACCATGAATAGTACCTCAATGTAATAAAGATTAACCACCCAACCACCTGGATTTAAAAATATTCCACTCCCCCATGCTAGGAGATAAACACCATGATCCACGCAAGAAGGTGATAACTAGGATACTCCTAAGGTAATGATAGTCATTCCCAAAACATCACACAACTTAAAACACAAGAAGATAAAAAATATATAAAGCACATTGGTAGAAACTCTAAGACACGCTAGGTGAGTGTCATCACATAGCCCTTAGCCCTTTGGTTTCCCTGGTCAACCACTCTGGGCCCCGGGCCCCCAAGTAGGCAGTTGCAGAACCGAACATCTCTCATAGGGACGAGACTATCTAATTGTACTATCACAATAGTACCTTCCCCCACTCCCATCTGTAGCCTTTACTAGAACTATCAGCATGGGTGAGGCTTATCTTAGTTAATTTGTAATTCCCTTCCCATAAATTATTATTTTTATCACTAGACTAAAAAAATCCACAGTGGGTTGTCCTGGTACTTGCCACTTAGGGCCCCAGCCCCCACTGTGAGCCACTCACCTAGTTTTCCTAGGTTTCCTACCTTTGTCAAACATCAAAAGAGAATAAAAAACAACATAATAATCCATAGGAAGACCTAAAAATGTCATAACATAAAACAAATGAGTTTAGGGAAGCACTAGTTGTCCTGAATCCTTTGGACAACCCTAAACTGTAATCGAGTACACAGATACATAATGCACATCCACATTGCATCGAATGAGTCACAAGGGATTCTCAACAACATAATAACATTATGAAACTCATATAAACATAAATTGTAATATCTTAATATAATTGGATTGGGTTTAAGAGATCATTGATTGTCCCTAGTCCACTGGATATTCCTAAACCCTAATCCGGAATACAAGAAGATAGATAACACATAAAAAGACATCAAAATGCACCAATAATCAAGTATTATACAAAAAAAATAACCAGTTCCTTTTCGGTACCAACTCAAACAAAAAATATCATAACAAGATCATGTTGCAGAAAACACGCTGATTCCTGAAATTTGGCTAAGTCTAAAATTTCTTAAAACTTTCAAAATCTAGAATCTTTATTTGAACTCCTAGGAGGCTGAAACCACTCTCAAACATGGTGGAAGGTATTACATAAATGTAACTTAAAGTATAAGGAATTAATAGTATGTAGCTTATACTTAAATTTTACATTTTATGTTTTTCCCTAAGGCTAAAATCAGACTCAGACCACCCTAACCCTAATCAGGGTTCCCAAAATTAACCAAAACTCTTGACAAGGTTCCAAAAGATCCTAAACATAATACCATATGCAAAATAAGTGTCCTAAAAGTTTGGACACCCCTAGGGTCAACCCTGGGTCAGAACCAAACCCTAAACCCTTCTGGAAACCCCAAAAAAATCAAACTAGAAGAGTCTTGCGTAGGTGGTGACCTAAAATGTGTAGGTGGTACAACTTGCATAGGTGGTTCTTCCTGTGCAGGTGGTACCCAGTTCTACGTAGGTGGTTAGGACTTGTGCACACTTCGGACAACAACCTTCAGATTCAACCTTTAGGGTAGAACTGGATAAGATGGAGGCCTGGAAGGAAGAATCAGAGAGATACCCAGTTTATATCCCTTAGTTTTCCTTCCAAAACATCCCTCAAACCCATCTACCTTCCTGGTATATCCATTTAGTTCCTACCCATAGGTTCAAGGTGCAAAAAGGTGACCAACAAAAGACATTATTCTAACAAAGATAAAAGTCTACATAACATCTACAGAAAGAGTTTCTATCTGAAAGAAAATACATTCTAAGGTAGAAATACACAGAGAAGGACAAACAATCACAGTTCATAACTTTATTCATTACAAGGTATATACTTTCATTATTTAATTCATACTAACAACATAATAGTCATAAAGGATTTCCATAGAACACACAACTATAGAAGATAGTAAAGCAATCATATCAAAACATGGCAATCATATAAGCAGGGATCTCCTTTCTGGGTAGAGCCTACCTAGAGTCCTGTAGAGAAATCGATTGAGGCAATCCAAATCTATTCCAGCCAAGCCTATTCTCCTCCATTCTTTCAATCAACTAGATATTCTCCAAATGTTTCCTTTAATCTTTCTAATAGTTTTTAGATATATATACGTAAAGTTCTTCATAAAAAATTTCTTTGTATTCTTCCTACTACCTACTCTCTACATCTCCTTCCATTAATATATTGTAGGAATGGTTGCATGGGAAGTTTAAACTGATGCAACCATCTGCAACTATCTTCTGGTTAATAGTTTGGACATTAATAGTCTTTACATAATTTAATGAGTAGGTAGTTCCTCAGAAAGCCTTAGTTTATTACCACCTTTGTTACAATGTTTTATTTCATGCTTTAGGTAAATTCTTTTTATTTTATTCTTGTTTTCACCTTAGATTAATATTAGTTACTTTCCTCTTTTAAAGGAATAATTAGAGATCTAATTATAATTTCACATAATAGTTAAAATAAAAATAAAAAGGCACATAAATAAATAAATATTCCTACACACACACACACACACACACACACACATATTAACACAATTATATAAGCATATTTATATAACCATATATATATAGACATATGCATATGTGTGCACCCATATGCCTATGTGTATATATATCCATGCACATATTATTATAAAACATACATTAATGAATACAATTGACAAGCTTATTACCGTGCATTTAATTCCATAATACCATCAAATTATTACTAACTGATAGTCCAACCACAAAATAATATTCACCTAGTCCTAGGGACTATAATGAATATCCACAATGAATAAAACCCAAGCAACCAAAATTGGACATCAATCCATAGTCAAAGGACAAATGCTAAAAGACCCAACCCGGGAGTAGGGATCGGGGCTAGGATTAGTCTTGCGGGACCAGGTACCATCTCTGTAACAACAACAACAATAATTGAGGATTTTGGGGCACACTCAGACCTATGAAGCCAAGTAAAGTTGATGCCCAGTACCTGCAAGCCTACATCACCGACAAGAACTACATGTGCATTGATATACATATTAAGGAATACATTGCTGACAAATGATCAAGATCAATATATCATGTGGACCTCATCCATGTGAGTAACTACGACTTCATCCCGAATCATTAAGACACATCATGTACACACACACACAAAAAAAAAAAAAAAAAATGTAATGTGAGGGTTAGGATCTTGAGCATTGGGTTAGTCAATAATTGATATTAATAATAACTTGTCATAATCATAATAAATGTTCTAAAATCATTAAGTGACATACAAGATTCATTGAAAGTACTTTAATAGAAGCACATATCACATAGCATCCTAACCGTGATCAGAAAGGTATTGAAGGTCCTTTATACATACATGGGGACAAACACATACAAAAATGATACCTTCAGACAATATGCATGATATTAGAATTCTCAGGTACAAGCTGATGAAATTATTATAAATAAATTATAGGAAAACAAGTATTAAGCTATAAGGAAACATCTAAAGATCTTACTTAATTCAAAAAACACAAAACATGTATTAGGGTTAGAGGGGTATTACACTCCTTGTCAATGACCCCTTTGATAGTGTGAATGATGAGCTCATGATTTATCTAAAATACCTACCTTGGCCTTTCCTTTTAACATCTCTTAGAAATTCTACTTCCCTTTAGGCTTAAACATCTGCTAACTCATTTTTTTCCTTAAAACCAAATATATTTTAAAATATTTAATTTTTTCTTTAATTACTTGTAATATTATTGTGAACTATTTTTGAAGCCTCCAAGTGAATTTCTTTCCAAATTAACTACTTAGAATTTTCCTTACTTTCTCCTGACAATGCTTCCAAAAAAACCTAAAGAAAAGTTTTTGATTAGGTAAAATAGGTTTTACAGGGTACCTGATACCCAAAACAAAGTTTAAGATCTTACAGTAATCCCAGACAAAATGAAATAGAGTCTAAAAATGAAACAGGAAAACACAGGGCAAAAGAAAAAGTTGTTGGATGATATGAGTTTTGGTTATTGATCATGCTATTTATATTCATGTTTTTGTCACTAATGTCAACATATATTTTTGTGGAGAGGATAGACTGGTTACTTGACTGGAAGAAGGGTATGGACACTGTATAGATGTTTCAGAATGATTGAAGTTGGATTTATATAGAAGGATGTGTGTTGACCTTATTCCTAAGGTCACTTGGATTTTTTATATATATATTATGGATGTTACAGTTGATTTGGTGAAGACTGGTTTCTCGACTGTAACTGTGATTCTAGATAGAGAAAGTCTCTATGTTTTTGGTATATCTTTCTAGCAAAGCTATTTCAGATGATGTGAGCTTACTAGTGGACAACTAACATATGTTGGAATAATGGGTTGAGTTCAATTGATGTTTGATGACTGGTGATGTCAGTTATGGCGTGTATTCTGAAGAAGACCTAATTGTTGGCCGCCTTCAAACATGTAGCATGTAAAATGAATTATGAGCATGGATTATGGATCAGGGAGCATAATTGATGGATTGTAAATGATGTTTACTTGTTATAGGTACCATGTGTATCTTAGCAAGGGGTCAAACAATTATTTTTATATTGGAAAGCCTTAATTGGTCGTACTCTTGCTAAATTGGGGGCTAAATATATAGTCTAAAAATGGAAGAAATTCCATTATGGACTGGTTTAGCTTTTTGAGTAAGTGGTTTGGGGTCATGTCAAGCACCTTGAATGGTTTTTTGACTTGGATCTGGCTTTCTTCCCTATTCTGTCCCATTTCCCAATTTTCTCTGGCCTATTTCTGACATCCTACACTCCAAAACTGAGATTTTTGACCTCAGGGTCAAAATCAACCTATTTGGGTCAAGGTCAACCTCCACCTTGAACTAGGTCAAGGTCAACCTCAACCTTGACCTAGGTCAATGTTGACCTCAACCTTGACCTAGGTGTGAATCGACCTTGATTCTGTCCCAAGGTCCCGATATTATGTTTCTAGGGTTTCTGGATGTCAGGCTTTGGAAAACTTCATTTCCCCCTTTCGAGTTGACTATTTTGGGTTCTAAAATGATGACTCTTAAATTATGTTAAAAATAGGTCCTCTTCTATGGATATAGGTCTAATGGGAATTTAATTATCTTATATAGGCCTCTCTAGAAGATTGTTCCCTAGATTTATATATAAGGAAGCTTTCTTCCCTCATTTTCTCTAACCATGATCATTAACCATCTAAGACTTAAGAAGTGAAATCTAAGGATGAAGAAGAAAGATTTGAAGAAAGCTAAATATCTATTGAAGTATTCATCTATTCTCAAGAATTCAAGCACTTCTCAAGTAGTCAATTCATCAAGGAGATCCATTGGCAGTCATTGAAGGATTCAAGCTCTATGGAGCCCTCTTGTTGAAGATTTCTCCATCCACATTCCTCCAAGCCTCCTCCTATTCAAATATCCATTCAAGATTGGTGTTTTATATCTACAAGCAATTGATTTGAGACATTATACATTATACATTCTACATTCTACATCCATTTGGTGCATACATACTTGTGGAGCCACGGATTCAAATCCACCACAAGGGCTTCAATACAAGAAAGGTTAATTTGTTCATTTACTTTGTTTTACTTATGTAATTTCAATTATACTTTGAGGTTAATTTGAAAACTGAGGTTTTACCAAAGAAAACACCTCCCCCCAGGAAAACAAATTATTAATCTTTCAAGGACAGGTTTGGAATGAGTTGTAGTGCATCTTCGGATACCCTTTTCAGAAAACTATCAAGATCCAGAAATAGATTTTTAGTCAGAGATTTTAGGTCAAAATCAGAGGTCGATTGTGCCCTAGGTCAGAATTGGACCTCAATTCTGCCCTATGTTGGAATCATAAATTTTGGGTCAAAGTCGACATTGACTTGAGGCTCAAAATAGAAACTGATCCAGATTAGGAAACAATTTTTAGGTTTTGTATATCTCACAATTTTGGTTCATTGATGTAAAAATCAAGAGATTTTTAGACCGTCTGACATGGTTTTCAGAAAGTTCTTTTTCTAAGGTATGTATTTTATTCCATTTACCCTTACAAACATTTCCAGATTTACACCCCTTATCAATTATAATTAAATGTATCGAGATAATATGTGCATAGGGTCACTTTTATGAGAAAATATCCATTGTTCGAAACCCTATCCATATTTTCTATATTACATTTTGGTGAACCTACAATAGACAACTCTCACTCTTTGGTGTTATATTTGTATCTTATGTTAGATCTTACATGCATTTAAAAGTACATTTCTTTTATTCTCTTATATGTAAAAAATAAAAGTCACAAATTTCCTTTTAAAATACAAAAACATTTACATTTTTCATCATTGTAATGTTACTTTGTGTTCAACATGTATGAGTTTTTTCTTGAATACTTGGATGAGGATTTTTTTGTGAAAGAGGGTAGATCATCTAATGAGGTACATGGAAGTGAGGATGAAATTTGTTTCAATAAGATCTACATGGATCCTATTCCTATTTCATCCCCCTCTACAACCTCTTCAATTTACCTTTACCATAGGGTGTGTGCATGGTTACCTTCATGTTCCACTACTTACAACATTTATACATCTAGAAAGACTTCATTTAGTGCGTGTGATGTTGCTTTGACCTCTCTTGTATTACCTTGTAAGGATATATTAGAGAAAAAAGATGACTTTAATCTTTCTCTTTATAGAGATGAGTTGGGGATTGATGTTAATTCTTTGAGCCTAATATGTTTCTTTTATATGATCCTACTTTAGAATATAATTTACCTTCTTTCCCCTTTAGGGATCAAGATTTAGTGATGTATGGCACTCCTACAAGGTGCTTTATTGATAGGGATGATAATCCTCCTATTTGGGATGAACCTTTGTATTTGGATGTTGATTACTCTCTTCCTCATGAAGCCATTGTGGACGATCCTACTTTTTTGGATGAAGCCTTGGATAAAGACATTTATTTATCCCCTCCTTGTGAAAATGCCTTGATACAAGAGGGTGATTTATTAATGGATGACATATTCATAAATGATGGTTACTCTATTTATAAAACACACTCTGCTTATGTAGACATTTTAGATAAATAAGAATACATTATACATGCTTTACCTCCATTTTGGATTCTTTCTAGTGATGAGGCATTAGTGGAGAATGATATGAATTTCCTTAATGCTCTCCCCCTTAGTGATCATCTTATGGAGAATCAAGATCCTACCTCATCTCCTCCTAGGATTTATTCTTTGCTTATTTCTTGTGAACCTATTTATAGTGTTGAGACAACTAACATGGTTTATCCAAAACCCTTGTTGACTATTAAATTTTGTCCTCACATTACTATCAAGGGTAAACCTAGAGATCCTTTGGATTTATTTGATAACATGGATTCCATTTTGTATTTTTATGATACAAGGAATAAACCTCAACATAATTTTGTGATTCCTACTTCTTTACCACCTTCTCAACCAATTCTTCCTCCTCCATCCCGTATTCCTAGCAAGAAGTGTGATTTGATAAACTAATTACGCAATACGCCTGCCAAGATTTATTTATGGGACCTTCTTCAAACTTCACCTACATACCATGAAGCCATGAAAAAAGATCTAGAAACTCTTTCCACTATACCTCCTAATAAAGTGAACATAAATTCCTTCTTACAGTGCATGAATGCTACCCTAGGTCTTCATGACATTGTATTTACTCAAAAGGATTTACCTTCTTAAGAAGTACAGAATCAATATGATTCTTTTATGGTTGCTGTTACTATCAATAAGAGTGTCATTCGTAGGACCTTGATTGATAATGGACTGGGCTTAATATTTGTAGCATGGACATTCTCAAAGCAATTAAAGCTGGTCTTTCAACTATTTAACCTTATAATCTTCCTATACATGGCTTTGATAATATTGATAAGAACACTTTGGGCATCATTACCTTACCTATCGAAGTAGGTCCGGTCATCTTGAATACTAATTTTCATGTTATGCCTGGACCTCTTAATTATTACCTCCTTCTGGGTAGTCCTTGGTTGCATTAGATGCATGTTGTTCCTTCCACCATCAACAGTAAAGTCAAGTTTGTTAACAATAACATGGTGTATACACTTCATCTAGATGATGCACCAAATCCTTGTTTGAATATTCAAAACCATAATATTCCTATTCCTAATAGTAATCCTTATTCCTCTAATGCTCTTCCTGGAGATGATTTGGGAACCTTCAATTTTAATCCTACCTTTATTGGAGAGTATAAGGTTTCTAATCTTGAATTTATGAAGCAAAATAGAGAGTTTGAACAATGAGCTTTTGCTTCTACTTCTCATTCCCTTCATAATAACTTTGTCATTGCTTCTACCCACTATGAATCTGTCAAACCTACTAATGATGGCATAGTGACTACTGAAGTTCCATTGAGTCCTTCTCATATGGCTACTTGTTATGGTCATGGTTAACATTTAATGGTTAAACAAGGATTCAATGGTCAAGGATGTGGTAAGCATAAACTAGGATTTCAGATGCCCTTATAGAATGGGGGGCATAAGAACTATTATGGATTGGGATTTAATCCTCAACAACACATCAATGTTACCAACGTCTTAAATAATACTTCAAAACATGATGACCCTATGAAGGAATTTGACCAAGAAGTTCTTTTGCCTAAACTCCTTCGTGCTAAGATGATTACTAGACCTAAACGCAAAATGAAGCATAGTCTACATTTGAAGACTCTTCTTTTTTGTTTGTATCATATATTTCATGATCACTCTACTAACTAATGTCAATCTTTACATTATAAGATTTGGAAGCTCATTGATAGTAAAGTTATTTATATATCATGTGGTAATGAGTTGTATTTTAATCCTGTTTTCTATAAATAACATTTATATTCCTAATATGGAGCTCGACATTATGTAAACAATGTTAGCCTAATCCTTGGCGGATCATTTCCTTGCATAGTTTTGTGAGAGATATAATAGGTCCCCTCTCATCCTTGTTCCTATGCTTGGGGGGAAAGGATGCCATCTCCTTCTTTTATGTCTTTCCAAGATCTCATTTTCCCTTGTTTAAGAAGTATCTATCTATTATGTGATATCCAATCATACATGAACATTTTGGTTTGCATTGAGGATATTTGTCCTTGATTATAACCTATTTCATTGTTTAAACATTGGGTTTTGATGGTTGATAAATATCTCACCTTGGAAACTAGATCATGTGCTATCCCTCACAAGGGTTACTTTTTCACTTGTTTGATGGTATCTCTTTGCATTCATCCCTTCCATGGCCTCATAGGAGCTATGACCTTCTTGGCTTGGACTAGGTCTTGTCTATGGATATTGTCTTTTTGTTGAAGAAGGATTTATCCCGGTTCTTTTCTTTCCTTAACATGAGAAAATCATATGTATTTTTCCATCTTAAGGAAGAGGACATATATATGGCCTCCCCCATTTTATATTATTCATTTTTGTACTAACCTTTTATTTAGAAGCATGCTAAATCCTCTAAAGTTAATCCACATAAGTTTCTAAATCCTTAAGAGATATGCATTCAATTACAATTTAATATGCTAAATCCTTGGAAGGTAATGCACATAAGTTTCTAAATCCTGAAGAGATACACATTTTACAAATATATTCCATTGTGATATAAGGATATGGATCCATGGGTACTTCATAAAATCCATTAGCAGGTGCACTACATACATTCACAAAGATGCTAGAAGGCACAAAAATTTATGGGGTGACTGTCAAGTGCTTGCTTGGTGGGACATCCTATCATTTTTGTGGTTCCCATTGAGATATACACATCGTACTACGCAAACTATCTACTCCTCTCTCTTTCTCTTTGACTGGTGATGTCTCTCTTATCATAATATTATGGTTTAAAAAAACTTTAGTCCCTGGGTGCTTTAGGATTCCTTTTAACCTTTTGATTTTGATAATATTATATTTTCTTCATGATCTCCTTTACCAATATTTTGCCTCAAGTCCATACTCATACTAAACTGGGGGTTAAATGTATAGTCACAAAATGGAAGCACTTCCATTGTGGACAGGTTTAACCTTCTAAGTAAGTTTTTTGGGTTCATGTCAAGCACCTTTAATGGATCTTTGACTTGGATCTGACTTTCTCCCTTGTTCTGCCCCATTTCCCACTTTTCTCCAACCTGTTTCTGACATCCTAAACTACAAAACTGAGATTTTGACCTCAGGGTAAAAATCAACCTTTTTGGGTCAAGGTCAACCTCAACCTTGACCCCATCTCCCACCACCTTTCAAGCATCATATATAAGAAAAAAAGGATTAGAAGGAGAGTGATCCACTTGATGAAATATATTTGGGCACAAAATGGATTCAACATTCCTTTTGGGGAGAGATGAAAATTAAAAGTGGAATGTGAAAGCTAGAATAAAATCTAGTTTTATGAGAATTATTGGCATATACAAAAGCATAGAAATAAGATATTTAGAAACTAAAATTATATCTAAAGATAAAAGAAAGAGAGGAACCTACTCTCAAATTTTGGGTCAAAAATTGAGTGATGACTACAATGAGGCTAGCCTTTGTCCAACTTTTTAGATCTAAAAAAAGGGGTTCTGAAAGTATTATGGTTATTTATTTGAAACTAGGTTAATGTATGTCTATATTTCCAAGTGCACACAAGAAGAAGACATTTTTTGGTTAATGAGTGTTTGCTCAAGGTCGAACCCCATTTTAGGAATTAACCTTACAATTAATATATTTAAAGTGGAATTGAAAGTGCAATGATATGTAAGACATGCTATATCTCAAAATTGATTGTTTATACCTTCAGAAGTCTTCTTTCTATCAGAATCCTCATGAAGATATGGATGTTGGCTTATAGGGTTAACTTTATGAATAATTTATGATGGAAGTCATTACAAGTTGTATAGATATACAATTTACTCCTTGTGTTCAATTCCTTAGATAATTTTTGGTTACTTTAGTTTGAGATTGTCTTGAATTCAAATTGAATTTCTTTTAGAATGAATTGAATTAGGTGGATTGATAAATGATGGGTTGTAAGCTTTCTTTTATGCCTCTCCCTAAAATTCTAAGTTTTTAATTACAAAGAAACATAACATATGATAAGATTAGTTTCTCTCACAAGCAAGCTATTAGTTAGTTTGAATTAATATCGTAATTATTGTGAAATGGTCACTTTGGATGACCATGTCCCAGATAAGGATTCTTGAAATGACCATATATGTGAACAAGGTCACTCCATGTGGACTTTACCTCTCAACCTAATAGGTTAAAGGACCTAAGGTCTA
This sequence comes from Thuja plicata, assembly GCA_018584345.1. Taxonomy (NCBI): domain Eukaryota; kingdom Viridiplantae; phylum Streptophyta; class Pinopsida; order Cupressales; family Cupressaceae; genus Thuja; species Thuja plicata. The sequence continues at coordinate 3,829,715 of MU226909.1, forward strand.
GAATACAAGGAAGAAGCTAAATTTTTGTTTAGGAAAAGATGAATCAAACATGACCCAATATAAGAGGCCAAGAATACAAAATTAGGACCTAGATTAGAACATTTGTTTGCAAGAATAATGTATAATGCTACACCTTATTAACATAATTTTTTCATAAAATGGATTCTTCCATGACGTATCAGTATCCCTTTTAAAATACAATTCCCAAAATGAAAAGTAACAATTTATTTTTCAAATGATGTTAGTTAGTATGTCCTTTGACATATTGTACATTAACTTTGTCCAGATCTTACCCACTATATTGTAGGAGATTTGGCAATAACCACCCATAGTATTTTTCTCCTTGTAAAATAAGGCTTGAAAGGTATAATTTATTTTCTCAGCATTGTTATTATTGTCCTTAATTATTCAATTATTAAAGTGATATCCTTTTTTCATAATATCCTAGAACCTTTTAAATAGGTAATGTGGGAAAATAATCATGGTGTAGTATGTTATATAGGGTCAAATAGTATGAGAATTTTCCAACTTCCTCTAAATTTAATTTGTATTCAATCTTTCATTTTATTTTGTCTTTTCCACCGATAGAATGTTTTCCTGAAACATGTATCTTTTAGGTAAGTTTTGGGTATTGTCATTGTTGAGGAGTTCTTAAATGGATACAAATGCCTCTTTATTTTATATAGCACGACCATCACCTTTGGTTATATTTGGGATTCTAGTCCTAGTTTATTTTACCTTTGAGGATACACAATTTTTTTTGTGCTCATATCCACTTACTTGATTAGATTTTGTCTAGATTTATACTTTCAAAAAGCCTCCCCTCTTCACAATATTTGTATATAGTACATTTGAGAGCTCTCATACTTAATTTTATCCTCTCTCATTCTACACACTATTACTCTTTCATTGAGTGATGAAATATCCTTCTCGAGTCTCTATTTTTCATCAAAAATATTCTTGAAGTGAGTTATTTTCCACTCCTTCAATTGTTTTCTTATGTAGGTCAACTTATTAAAAAATTGGTAAAGTTTGTAATCTACTTGTACCTGTTCTTCTCCCCATCACTGAGATACTATGATTTTTACATTTTAATTCTTAACCTACATTTTCTCAAAAATTAAGGTGAAATGTGAAGGTACCCTGTCTAGTGAGATCATGAGTTAGATAAGAAAGTGATCCAATCCTATCCATAGAAAAAGAGATTTATGTATAATGTAACAAAGGAATTATAGTCCTCCACAAAAAGGAGACTATCTAGTGTCTATGAAATATTAAATAAAACTCCCTTTCTATTCTTTCATGTAAAAATATCATTCTTTTATCATCACACCCCTTAATGAGTTTAGCTCCACAAAGTTTTGGAAGTCAATTTTCACTTTTAATGTGAGAAAAACATTTATTTCTTCTTCATTATTGATGGTGGAATTAAAAATTTTAATTATCATGATGTTCCCTATAATATCTAAAATTAATTTAGTGATATGAAACTAGACTACTTTTCTTGTTTGTCTCTACCAGTCAATAAATATTCACAACATAAAATACATTGTTTACATTTATCACCTTGAACTTAACAACTACCAATGTTATCTAACTTCTGTTTATTCTTCCTTACGTCTTAGTGTATTTTGAAGAGTAACCAAAAAGATAAAGGATATTATAGCTACCACAAACATCCCTTACTATTCTATTCAAATTTGTATCAACTTTTTATTGTCTTCCTCTACCAACTTTTTCCTTCTACATAAGTAGATCTAGTCTAGCTAGATCCATTTTCTAAATAACCATGTGAATATTTTTTGGGTCATTAATGCCCTTAAAATTATGGATAAAGCATCTAAATGGTGACCTAGGAATAGATACAACATTGGAGAATCTTAATTTAATATGACTCTTTGAATTCAGTACAATCAATAGACTCTTCTTGTTGCTCTTCCTTCTTCTTTTTATGTTTTTTCCCTTCCTTTGGACTTTTTGTTTTTGAATGCATTTAATGTAGAATTGTCTTTTATAATATTTCACCCTCCTTTTCATATTCATTTTCATATTTTGACTCTAAGGATAGAAGTACCTCACACTAAGCTTACTCATTTGCAAGAGTTCTCTAGTCCATCTTTGGGAACATTGTGGTGGGTCTCAAAATTGTAACTTCAAAGAGAACCCTAAAACATACACATCCTTTACACTTTCAAGCAAGGGTTTTGGCCAATGAATATGAATGACCAAAAAGGTTGAATTTTTCCACTCTTTTGGTCCTAGTATAAAAAAACATGGGGGTACCCAAATATTGTAATTGATTCAAAACTCTTGAAATAACAAAAGATTTTGCTATCTAAAAATCAAAGCTGAGAAATTGGATGCTATTGAATTTATTTTTAATCAACTTCTCCCAAATTTATAACAGTGAAATAAAATAAACCCATATTTAAAATGAGGGTGAGTCATTCATGAAAAATCCCTATTTCACTATATCATAGAAAACACCCTCTCAAACATTTATGTACATCTCCATGAGATGGCATATTAATAAGTGATCACCTAATTATTTATATCAATGTTGATTAGGAAATCAATCAGACAAGAAAATATATGATAACACTTCAATACAATTCCCTATTGAACATTAAAATTAGATAGATAAATGACAATCAATGCAATTCTTGAATACAGTAATTGAAAATACTATCAACTATCATAGAAGAATTGTTCAAAATATGAATCCATGACATAGTGATATAACAAAAATATAGATCATATATTATTTCTTATAATGTCATTACATATTTTCTACTAAGACAAAAAAATGAACTATCACCCCCTTCTCTCTTTCATCCCTCTATTTATAACACGATTGGGGTTTCCCCTTTATGCAAAGGGGAAGTGACAAGCTTCCATCCATTTTATAATTACATCATGTCAAAACCATAGATACATTTACAAATATTATTAAAAAGAAACCCTATAAATTCTAAGTTGTTCCATACTTTCAAAAATAGAAAAATATAGTTTCATAATGACCTTCATAAAGATGGAAATATTCCTTTTCTTTTTCCAAATCCAATTCGAATATGTCACTCTGATGCCTAGTGTAATAGGTGGAAAGGTCACAAGCAACATACATTAGACTATTCAAGATTTCAACTTGATCTTCCTCATCGAAATCCAACTTTGCGTAAAAAAAAGTTGTGGATTATCATTTGACGACCCCTCAAATACAAGGAGACCCATTATGTTTCTCAAAATATAAATTAGCAATTCTTCTATGTTACACCATAGCCACAACAGAAATCATTTTATAATGAAATCTTGGAAAACCATATTAATTCTTGAAATCAAGTTTCCCATAAGGTGGCCAGCCTCAGGAATGCAAGGATAATAAATGTTAATGAATTATAGATCATCTTTTTTAGTGTTTAACCTCTTGATTTATTGATCCAAAATCTTCACTCAGATTATGCACTGATGAGTTACTTGCACCCATCAATAAAGTCCATTAATAGTTCCTAATTTGATCTTAAATCCAACATTCTTTCTATTCACATGGTTATTTTCTTCTCAAATAATTACTGACATCATAGCATCATTTCACACCACCTTCATAATGCATGGTGCAAAATGGAAGAAATCATTTTTGCAATGTCACATTGCCCTAAAACACCTTTCTTTTAAATAGTAATTGGTTATTATATCAAAAAGTCTCTGATATATTACCTATGAAATAGAAAAATGTTTTTGATTAAAATAAGAAGCAAGAGGGTGCTTGCCCGTGGTACAACAGAGCAGAATCACAATGGACATGTCAACAACATATTAACATGAACAAAGGAAACTGCGAGAACACAACAGCCAAAGTGCAGTTAAGGAGGAAAGTCAAGGAACCAGTAGAAATTCATAGTCAGCACACCATGAAAGCACATAGTCTGCACATGACAACACATTGAAGGCACCATAGACTGCACATTACCAGCACCATGAGTCCCACCAGAGCCCTGTCGGTCAAGCTCAACACAAGTATCAGTCTCCCAATGCAGCTCAACAGCAAAGTGTTCCACCTCAATAGGAACAAAGCAAAAAGCCCCAACACTCTCCACCTCCATAGGAACCATGAAGAAGGAAGACGAATGGGTGTCGGAAGCCCATAGCCCGGAGAAGGAAACAAGAGTCACAGTGACAGGGCAGAGCCCAGCCTCCCAGCAAACAGCCTGCTTTAACCAGAAACACCAACCCAGGGGGAGCCCTTTAAAACTAT
>MU226909.1:3834974-3849974 GCA_018584345.1 Thuja plicata
CCTCCATTCCTGCCATCAGGCGGCTCCTCATCCTCCTCAATAATCTCATCATTGCTGATCAGAGATCGACAGGCAGCTGAAACCCTTGTTGGTTTCAAAAGCGGACTCCCGCCCATCGCTCCATCGCCCCATCGCCCCATCATTGAAATAGAAAAATGTTGCTAATTTGAAAATCCTTATTTTAACCTTTTACAAAATAGTGATTGAAATTGATTCAACCTTTGCTTTATTTTCTTGAAATATTCAACCCATCTACCATATTTTTTGGAATTTCTCAAGGTTACAATAGTTACCAAAGTGGCTTCATCTGGTAGATGTATATTCCCTATGAATATGACAAGAATCCATGTATTTTTAGAGGAAGAATACCATGTTCCTAGTCCATTGGGAAATAGTCTTAATGACCACTAACCATGCATGGTGGCCTATGAACACTGTAACATGAACTCATGACTTTATCCTGTCAAAGACCCTATTATAAAATAATTTATAGAACATGGTAATATAGTTTTCTCTTAAGATCTTCTAACACAAAATACCTATCCTCTTGTATGCATAATTATTTACTTTGAAGAGCTCCTTCAATGGAAATATAACAACATTCTCGATCATCTAAATTTCCTTTTCTTAAATATCATTACTACCTTGTGTATTCCCAATATAAAACTCTTCCTCATATCCTCCAGAATTTTTATTTATGTATATCTCTCCCGGAACATGACTGTTGTAATAAAAAATTTCTTGCTTCCTAATGTATTGATTCTAAAAATCATCACCATTTACCTTTTTATTAGATGTGTCCACAATGATTAGCATACTATTAAAAATATCAGATGAAACCCTCTTCTCAGTTAAACAAAGTTTATCATCTATTTTCTCACATCCTACCATACTTGCAAGATCATAATTCAATTCCTCATATAACAGATTTGAGTAGACCTAGATGTCACTCCGTTGTATTCCCATGCAAGTCTTGATTTCAATACTTTCTTCATCTTGATCAAATAAGGGATTAGTTACTACATTCAAATGATCATCTTCTATTTCTCCATGATATTAATCTATCTCATCAAAGTAATAAGAATGTGCCTCTTGGTTTACTCCTTCATTACACTCATAAAAATATGAACCATGTCCTACCTCATGCTTGATACTCTGGCATAAAGGAAAATGATCAAACTGACTCAATTCATCATTATCCTTGTCTGAATGGTCCTAAAAATCTTTCACATCCCATTATCCTTCACAAATTTCATGAGTACGAAAATAGATATCATTAATGATATTACGTTGTTGATAGGGCACCTTTGGTTCTTGCTTAAGTTTTCTCACAATGCCATATTTATCAACCTTTTTAATATTACTTTCAATCTGAAAGGATTCATACAAATCTTTAAGGTTTTCCATCCTTGTCTTAAAATACATATCACCATCAAAAGCTATTAGATATACAAACAATCCCCACACATTATTAGGTTTCATATTATCAGGTAATCTTTTAATCATTTTAAAAAACCGAATATTGAAAAATGAAACAATTTCATTCTTTTGAATGTGAGTATGTGTGAATTCTTTAATAAAAAATGATTCACTCTCCTTTTCCCCATACTTTCCATAAAAATTAATTTCAAATACCTCCATGAGCTTATAGAACATGGGGCAAAAATTTATAGCCACTCCATTACATCTCCTCTCAAGGACTGAAAAAATAATCTCATCACAACATATTCATGGTCTATCTCATAATCCTCCATCAATATTCAAAACTTGATATATGTCTCTTTGGTGACTCTTCTTTCATGTTGTTGAACCTCAGGAGTCTCTCTCTGACATCAGGAGAACTAATGTGTGGGAATCCAAAAATACCATTAAAATTTAATGTCTTATATCTTTCTATCTTAAAAGATTTTTGTTGCAATGAAACATTGTCAGAGGACATGACTAACTTCCTACGTACATCACCATAACAATATATTCTGTAAAATTTCAACTATGGAATCACCACCTCTTGTGAAAGGAAAAAATGAAAATTGGTACCATCCTTCACCAAGTGAATGTTCACCTAATCTGACTCCTTTCCCAAAGACAACAATATATTCCTCAGTAGAGTCGCCAATTTGTAGGGTCTCAAAACTAAAACTTGAAAGAGAACCCTAAAACATACACATATTTCATGATTTCAAGCTAGAGTTTTGGCCAATGAACATGAACAATCAGAAAGGTCGATTACCCTACTTTTTTGGTCCAAGTATAACCAAGGCGGGAGTACCCAAATACTAGAATTGATTCAAAGCTCTTGAAATAGCAAAAGATTTCACTGTCTAAAAATTAAAGGTGAGAAGTTGCATGCTATTAAATTTAATTTTAACCATCTTCTCCCAAGAGGGTAAGTCATTCACGACCAATCCTATTTTCACCGTATCACAAAAAAATACCCTTTCAAACATTTATGTACAAATTCATGAGATGGCTTATTAATAAGTCACCAATTATTTAATTCTATCAAAGTTGATTAACCATTTTTCATATCATTCTTTCAGCCTAATTGAATTTAATTCCTGGCTACGAAACCAATCAAAAAAAAAATGTATGGCATCACCTCAATACAATTCCCCGTTGAACATGAAAATGAAATACAGAAATGACCATCAAAACAAGTCTTAAAAATAGTAATTATTCAAACTACTATCAATTATCATAGAGGAGTTGTTCAAAATATGAATCCATGAAACAATGATTGAACATAAATCCAGGTCATATATTATTGCTTATAATGGCATTACACATTTTCTACTAAGGCAAAAAAGGATCTGTCACCCCCCTTCTCTCTTTTGTTTCCTCTATTTATAACGTGGTTGTGGTTTCCCCTTTATAGACAGGGCAAGCGACAATATTTCAACCATTTTATAATTACATCACATCAAAACCAAAAAAACATTTACAAATATGATTACAAAGAAATCTTATAAATTTTGATTCTTTAAATACTTCTTAAAAATAGAAAAAAAAGATAGTTTCATAATGGTCTTCAAAATGTGGTAATCCATCAATGTGAATTTTGGAAAACCATCAGCCCATTTCATCCTTAAACTGCTGCTCATCATAACCAGACTCCTCGAGGATGGAATGCAACTCTGCCTTGTCTTGCTCCACTTAAAATTCAAACATGTTACTCTGATACTCGATGTAACTGGTGGAAACATCCCAAACAACAAACATTAGACTCTTCAAGATGTCAACTTGATCTTCTTCATCAAAGTCCAAGTTTGACTGAAGAAAATGGTGTGGAATCTCATTTGATGACTCCTTGACTATAGGGAGACCCATTATGTTGTTCAAAATATAACTCAGGAATTCTCCAGTCTTACACTACAACCACCCCAGAAATCAGTTTGTAATGAAAACTTGGCAAACCGTATTAATTCTTGACATCAGGTTGCACATAAGGTGCCCAACCTCACGAATGCAAGGATAATAAATGTTAATGAATTACATCTCATATTTTGTAGTGTTTACCCTCTTGATGTCTTTTAAGAAAGTCTTCACTCGGATTACGCATTGATGAGTTACTTTCAGCTGTCAATAAACACCATTAATATTTCCTTATTTAATCTTAAATTCAACGTTCTTGCGATATCCAAGTGATGATTTTCCTGTCAAATTATTACTAACATCATATCATCATTTTGTACCACCTTCGTATGGCATGGTGTGAAATGGCGGCAAGCTTTTTTGGAATATCACAATGCCCTAAAATAGCTTTCTATGAAATAGTGATGGGTTGTTATATTGAACAAAGTCTCTATATGTTACTTGTGAAATAGTGAATCTGTCTATTTCACAAACCCTGATTTTAACCTCTTGCAAAATAGTGACTGAAGTTTATTACACCTTTCTTTTCTTTGCTTGACATATTCGACCCATCTACCATCTTTTCAAGAATTTCTCAAGGTTACAACAGTCACAACAAGTGTAAACTCCTATCAAGGAGCTTTACTAATTCTTAATTTTACTTTGCTCCCTCTTGCTCTTTCTTCACTAAAAACTATTTCTGATCCCTTGCCTCAATGCATGGACCTTCTTGATATTTCTCCCAAGTTTTTGGTCATTGAGTCTTGATGTTTTTTCTATTGAAGATTACATCCTTAGCCCATTTTCCTTCATCACTTAAAGATATGTCTTCATCAAAGTTAGAGACTTTATCCATTTTTATTCTTAATAGAATTCTAAAGAATTTTTCAAACCTAATAATAAATTACATGTAAATAATAGAAAATGTCATAAATAAAAATTATATGTTTGTTTTAAAAAGTTGTAGATATAGTCATTTATATCTTTATATGGCGTAACTATAATTCAAAACAAAATAAATTAAATTTTAAATAATTAAAATACTTTCAATTGATATCTCTACATTCTACAAATAAATGTATTTAAATTGTCTATATTAATTAAAATATATATACCTTAAATTATATATCTTTTCCCATTTTATAATAGAGCAGTTGTTTGTAACAAGATCTTCAAATACGTCCTACTTATCAAGGATTATAAGTTGGAACGGACCCTTTGCCCCACGACCCTTCCAGCACCATATATATGAAAAACCCAAGCATTAGAAAACTCCATATACAATACCACATGACATATGTTTTCTCTGTGTCTATATTTTGCGTGAAGAGCTGTGAGTAAGGGTACAAGCTTCCTCCATCGTAAAATCCGGGAGACAAATGTCATCGAGGGGAGGACGAAATGGAAATGAGGGTTATCACGAAAGAAGAGGAATATTGCAGCGAGATATAGAAAATTTGCGGCGGATATTAGGAGAAGAAACCCAAACAAGGGGATTGAACTTAGACCGAGCAGAAGTGAGGAGAAGGGTTGAAGAGGTGATCATGAGGAGGCTGCAAAACGTGAGCGAAGGCCTTCGTAGTTTGATCTCTACCTCACCTGATGCTGTATCTCAACAGATGCAGAGGAAGGGAACAGAGTTGATAAACGCGCTTGATACCATCACCTCTTCACATCAATAGTGTTCCGATTTGTACAATTTGTCTGATTGAATTTGAGGTGGGGAAAGATGCTTGCCAAATGTTCTCTCACAATACTCATATTTTCCACCATGACTGCCTTCGCCGGTGGTTAGAGAGGAAGAAAGAGTGCCCACTGTGTAAGACGCCTGTGCCTTACCCATATCACAAACCATCTCCACCTTCATCTTAGCCATCACTTAGGTTAGCATTTGCATTTAGAAGTCAACTAAATTTATCTGTAGTTACGCAATAGTGTTATACAAAACCTTTACGTTTATTCCAGTCCTAAATATTTTAGGGATGACAGCAATTGGTAGAAAACTAGAACGGCCCGGACTCATTACAGAACTGCCATATAGACAAACTAAAATAATTTTACAAAGCGTGAGTTTGATCAAAAAGCAAATATTAGAGTCTATAGAATCTATTAAGGAAGTGTTATCTTTTAAGAACAAATTGGTATAAGTCGACTAAGATGCCATTTTGTAGTGGTTCTAAAAAATATTAGTAGTTTTTTATAAATTAAAGTATTTTATAATCTATTCTAATGGACATATATTAATATTTAGATAATTTCTAAAATAAAAATTAAACGAGAAAAATTAATTATTTAATGATTTTACTTCAAGTCAAGATAAAGGTCATATGTATATCAAATCTTATAAACTAGCACTTGCATCAGAAGGAGGTGCAAGGGGTACACAGATAGACAACTATATATAAATTAATATAATTTATTTGTGCATAAAAGATTTGTTAATTTTATGTATCAATTTTGTATATAAAGATATTTAATATATGGTGTATTAAAATTTCTTTTTTTTTTTGTATAAAATATTCCATAGAATATCTGAAAATATACTCATATTCCATAATCCTTTAAAAGGTATGTTTTGTAACAAGTTCAAATTAGTTTGGAATGTCATCTCCAATTTGTTTTTCTTACCTTATGTGATAGCTAGAATATAGATCCTTGACATTAGGCATGCTTGCTTGCTTATGATACACTTTGAAAGAGTATACGTTTTGACATAAAAATAAATTGTAATATTATTATTGAAGTTGGAAAGATGATTACATGCAAGCAAAAAAGAGCAATTGATAAAGTTAAGGTACTATATATTAATAGCATTCATTGGTGGTGTCACCTTCAACTTCTTAGCAATTTATCCTCCACATCACATAGTAATAGATTTGACACCTATTAACTCCATGAAAGTATGCTAAGAAATAGTGCTATTGAGCCACCAATAGGTGAGTCAGATCAAATATATCATCATGAAGCAAATATGAACATGCAATCATCAAGAGCATAGAAGCACATGAAAGGGTGTGAGAAACACCAAAAGAAGTGCACCTTCCCAATGTGTAACCATTATCTAATAGAAGCTTTTTCCATTGTCATCAAAATTAGACACCAGGAAATACTCGCATTCTTTTTCATCTCTCAAATTGCACAATCCATTGTCACAAAACATCATTTTTTTTGCTGTATTTGAAAGCCATGAATTACATTAGAAGCTACCTTGAAAGGGAAGTTGTGGTATTACAATAGTTAAAACTTAAAATCATATATATAAATTATCTCAGCTTGTACAATTTTTTTTTATCAAAAGTAAATCCCCACATATCTCAACACCAAAACTTACATTTGAGAATAGCATGTTCTTAACAATTATTTCCATTGGATACAACATTTATACAACATTTATAGATTTATTAATTTATCTTCCAACCAATCATACACTTCATTCTACTAAAAAATAACTTTTTCAATTGTATTGACAGTAAATGTTACAACTGCCTGCACATCCTCCTTGCAAATGATATCACTTTCATAGTCTTTTCCTGCATACTTATTTGTAAAGAAGGGTAGTAACTACTGATGATATTAAGAAAGCTACTATTAAAGAGAGAGGAATATTTACCTTTCTCATGCTTTGTTCAATATGTATAAGAGAATTGGAAGTTTATATTTCATTGAAGGAGATTGGCCGAAGATGAGAGACTTTTGGATTGAGATTTTTGGTGAAAGTGTGTTTTGGTAATGGTAATAATGGAACTCCCCCATTGTATGCTTCTTTTTCCCATCAAAGTTTTCAGAGATGTGAATGCCTGTAGCATCCATATTTTTTTTTGGCCCGAGCATCCTAATGCCCTTCTTCATGTCTATGAACACCAGCTTCTCAAATTCCCATTCTATGCACATCACATATTTACAACAGTAAATATTCAATGAGGGAAAACAAATATAAATTTGGAACTAGTGCTAAATAAAAAATCAGATTTAATTCATCATAGAGAAAATTTTTATATGAAAACAAACTGTTCCACCTCTCCGGCTTGAATACAATCGGAAGAGCAGTGCAGTTAGGTGTAGTTGTCGGATATGACTTCTTTCCAAGTGTCAGTGGAGTGGACCAGCTATGAAAGACTTATGTTCTACTGAGGGTGAATATCTCTATTCGCTTTCTTTCCGCTCGAAGGCGCTGCCTTAATTGGCAGGTCAAATCATGTCTTATAGTAGTATTACCTTAGCATACAGAGTTGGGTGGCGCCCATTGAATTGTAGGGGGAGTTTCATTCTTGGCCAAATATAAATTTGGAACTAGTGCTAAATAAAAAATCAGATTTAATTCATCATAGAAAAGAATTTTATATGAAAACAAACTTGGGATTTTACTGTAGGTTACAAATAGTACACATAATCTTATATAACAATAGTAAACCCAAAATTTTAAAAGAAGATAGCTAGCCATCCATAACTATTTACAGTGGTGATCATCCATAATCTTAATTCACAGATATCATATGAGAGTATACCTGGAATGCTTCACAAAATCTCTGTGATCGAAGCAAATTTTATAGGACCTATGGTACTGCGCCTGAAATATATTAAATATTGCTCTGCATATGTCCACTGGCTAGACTACAGTTGGTCGATGGGCAAAGCTTTCGAGTTCGGGGGGCCGCACGATCAGTGGTTTTGAAGGTATTTCCACTACAAATTTCCACCACGACCACTCTCTCACTCCCCTGTACTGATTCCCAGGTCTTTACTCTATATTTTCACCCGAATTCTTTCTAAGTGTAGCTTTATTCTTTGTAAGCTATATTTAATAAAAATCAGGGCGGTGGGAGTGAAAGTGCAAATGCATCCCAGCTATTGACTTAAATATTTCAGCAAATCAGATTTGATGTCCTATTGCTTAAAGATTTGATTGTGCAAGATTTGATTTGTATTGTTGAAAGATTTGATTCTGATTTAATTTTGTACACACATAGGAAACAACTTGCATGAAGTCCTTAATTCCTTCTGTCCTCCATTTGAGGAAAGTAGTTTGCAGAAACCTGTTTTGGCGTCGGACAGGTTTGGGGTGTAGCTGTCCGGTTTCAAAGGGTCAGACAGGTATTTCAGAAAGCTCACGCTATTGGCTAATAAAATTAAAATTGTGTCTTTCAAACAATTAGCAAAATAATAAAAATGAAAAAAAAAACTGATTTTTAAATAATGATTTTGTATTACATTTTTTTTTTGTTATAAATACTTTTAGTAGAATGTCTTTGTATCATACTTACTTTTTATTTTTCTGGTTATAAATTTTTTGGAACATACCAACAATTTCAGTAAGTTTAGGTATCAAACTTTCTGTAATAATATTTGTCAAATCAATAATTCTTTTAAATTATATTGTTTTATTAGAGTTATTAGACTTAAACTTCTTAACCCATTGACTTTCTTATTATATGTTTAAATTTTTAGCATGTTACATTTATTGTAGTTATCATACCTTTTTCTTCAAAAGAAATTTGTTATCCTATGAAGCTAGCTATTGGGAATATTGTTTATCTAATTTTATTAGTATAATTTATAAAATAATAAGTTTCAAGTGATTCAATATCTTATACAATTAATTTCTATTTATCTCAATATAATTATTATTATTTTCTATTGGTTCAATGAAGTCCTAGGGAGCTATACACCTTGCAAAGTAAAAAATGGTTACATATATATGTTTTCATGTCCAGTACATATTACCACCCTAAATGCTATATTCATTAAACTATTGATAGAATATTTTCCATCTAACTATAAGAAACTCTTATAAACAAAATAGTGCATTATAAAAAGCATTAAGCCTCGACTCTCATAAAACACAAATGTAATCCAACCAATTATAACTTTACTTTAAAAAGGTTCTAAATTTTGGCAACTATAGCAATAGTAAGCTTGATGATTCATGTCATTATACCATCATTACAAGATCTAAAGAAAATATGAGTGAAAAATATTTCCCATGTCTATACTTTCAAATAATGTAAAAAAAGTTCAAGGGGTTGAGATTAATTGGTTAAGCTTTGGATCTTTTTATAGGTACATCTTATGTAACTCTTAGTCTAAAATAAAATTGTAGCAATTAATTAATTTTTATTAAAATAATGATAATAATATTACTATTTAACTTATTATAAAAAATACTTCTTACATATCAATTACTTTTGTGTCAATAATCATAACTAAAATTAAATGATTAATATTTAAGAAAACTTCCCTCTCTATCAATTTCCAGTAAAGAGTATTACCTCTATGTTCTAGCTCTAAAAATCTTTTTTTTTTAATACATGTCTTAAGGCTAAGATATATGAAAACTACGTGGAAGAATATCTCATTAAAAAAATGTATTTTTTAATTGGTTTAACCTTGTTTAATAGTTTTTTTTTTTAAATGCTAAAATAAAAAGCAATTGCATCCCCCGAAACGTAAGTCCTCCATTATGGTTTTATCTACATTCTCAACGCTGTCATGGATATAAACAAGAGCTTATCCCCTCTTCAATATTAAGGAAGTTAGCTCCATAATTATTGTTTGGGTGTCTAATAAAAATAATTAATATCCATTACCCCACCATTGTAAAAGAAATTTATCTTCGATCGGATTAAAGAAAGTATCGCTATGTATGATTACAAATTTTACTTTTATTTTTATCTTTCAATTAAGCCGATAGGCTTATTTTGGAAAGGACTCCAGCCGGTTTGTTGAGACTTTCCGGCAGTCTTACGCTGGGAAACAGGAAAGTCGTGCTGGGAATGTCTTAGGTGTTGCAGGGATAAATTTTCAATATCCTCTGTTAGTTATGTCTGCAGATCATGGAAGCATACGGAAGGCACCGTAATTGCTTGATAGAATTCCTCAAAGAAATGATGTTTCAACGTTTGCAATGATTGCGATCTGCACAGCACAAATTCGCTAAGGCAAAGAAATTTCTAGCAGGTGTAAAACCAAATCCCATAGCCTATGCTTTTGTCTTCTAAGTGCATACAGACAAGGTATGGGCATCCATGAATTATAATGGAAATGAGATTTTGTCAGATATCACAGTTGGAAACGCCCGGGTAGATATGTACGCAAAATGTGGAATTTGTAGGGCCTGTCCACAATGGATTTAATGAAAAGGTTTCAGAAACTTTTAAGTGCGAACGAACAAGGACTATGAGACTTTTTTGGAAAAATGTTTGCCAACTCCCTCGTGCCTGTGCGCGTTGGAAGTTTGGGGTAGAATTTGTTAGACATGTGCTGCTAAATGTGGAACCAGTGAGCACGATTTGTTTGCAAAATGTGAAAGCACGAATTGGGCTGTGGGCTGTTTTGCAGAACGCCCGCCAAAGAAGAGAATCTATAGGAGACCGGAGAAGGCAGGAATACAAGGGACGAAACTTGGAGAGCAATTCTGAGGATAAACTTAGCCCTTTTTCCAGGTTACATTTGATCTCTCTTCAAATGTGAATGTTCTATTTGAATATGGAATCTGTATAAATTGTTCAGCTTTACAAATTGATTCAATCTCATTCCCGTGCATAATATAGGCGAAACATTATTACATTATTTAATTTACCTAAATGCCACACTGCTTTGCCACCACTAACACACAATTTTTATTGCTCATGTCCAGTCCAGTGACACTCATTTTCAAATTTTGCAAATAATTTAAATCCTTTGCGTTGAGCAGTTCATTGCGAGCCTCAATCCGGGCAAATTCGCCAAAGTGAGGGATTTAATTGATTCTGAATATCCTATTTAATTTAGAATAATAATAGATTAATAAATATATAAAATATTACATTATATTATATAACAGTATAATAATAAGTAACTATTATAATATCTATATTACTATTTCAATTTTGATATTAAATATAATTAATTTAATGCTAACATATATCAGTCAAAGCATTTATATTTTCTGTTTCTAATGATAATATGCATAAAACAAGTGGCGTGTATTTGGAGTAGTTATAAATTATAAATCTAAGGTGAAATTTAAATAATATATAAAAGCTAAAATTATATAATATTGTGATATGCTATTTTATATTATATATATTATAGAATAAAATATATTATATATTAGAAATTATAATAATTATTTATAATATATATGTTAAAAGATAATATAGTAAATGTTTTAGAAATATATAATAGCTATATATTATAATATTGTTCAAATATATTGAAGATTAATTAAATATGAAATATATTATCTCATAAAAACTATATTATATTGTGAATTAAAAGAGCAATTTTAAAATAAATTAAATGATATATGAGTAATACATGAACAATTTTAAAATAAATAAATATCTAAAATTTAGAAATATTTGAATGAGTAAAAAATAGTGACTTATGATTGGTTGATTGATGCAAAACGAATTAACTAATTGTGCACAAATGAATGAAATAGTATATTTTAATATACATTTTTAGATTATATTTCAATGTACATTTCTAGATTTAGAGAGAGAGAGAGAGAGAGGCATATGTATATAGAAATAGGGAGGGATACAAATATAAAAATATACCACAATATCATCATTTGATATATATTTTACTATTAGCGTAAACATTGCACCCCTAAAAGGTGCAAGTTCTATTTCTTAACAAAACTTACATATTTATACTAGGATAAGGAAAATAAGTCACTATTTTGCCTAATTAATAAACTCTAAGCATAAAATGGACTTTTGAATTTGTTGTTTGACAATTTGGATAAGACTTTCTTAACCTCATATGCAAGGATAATTATATGTCATCATATTAAATATCAACTAAGAGAGACTTCAAAGAAATAATATTTTTGTTCTAATTGACAAAATTAAGTTACAAAGCAATTCAATAAGATCAAAATATTTTTTTGTTATAGAAGTAATATTACTATTTAGATTGTCACACCATAATTATAGTATACCACCAATTATAGTGACTATATTTTTATTAAATTGGTACAATATATAATTCAACCTATGTCCATGCTAGAGTTTGGAAGGGAGTACATATGACTGTAATAAACATAGCATCTTATATGAATGGCCAAAAAGTATTCCAAAACCGCATAAGCATAACATAGTGGTTTTTGCTAGCTAACAAAAGATTGAAAACTGCTCACTAAAAATTAGAGTGTGATATGAATTGATTATAACCCAACCATGATGTATATTGCTGGTGGTCAAGGTTTGGGTCAACATGCCTCATAAATTATGTGGTTGTACTAGGAAAAGGACTGGCATCGATGATAGTAAATGGAATGAATGGAAATACAAATTATTCTTGTAGTGGCTAATCTCCATGCAAAATGCACTAAAGATGAAATAAGGTCAAAATTATTTTTTCAGATCCATGGAAACAAACTGGTTTTATTTGCATTTTTTTGTGGTTTTCTACCACAAAATATGTAGATCACAATGAATTTGTTTTGAAAATTTTGTGAAAATTTGTTCTGTTTTACATTTTTTAAATTTGGTCAATGGTGTATTTTACATGGAGGATAGCTACATCCAATTATTCTTATGGATGGGCTTGGTGCTATTTTTAACACAATTAATCTGATGTGGTTGGAGTTACACTAGTTCTACACATTTGTTTTGTATGCATACTTATAGTAGAGCGGATAAGACATCTCATTATACCACGCTTGTAAATGGAGGATCTCACATCATAGCATCCTAGGACTTCTCTCTTAAAATTGACTGTAAGTACTTGCATACAGTTTGATAACACTATGAATATTGTGATGTCTTCAAATATCAACTTAGATCTTAGTATTATAGGCATCCAATGTGTAATGCTTATTGTAATAATTTGCAAATAGCCACTAATACATTTGGTACCAAATTGCAACGGCAGTGCCGTTGCATTTTTTCCGTCACAACCTTGTCATCGTCGCAATTGCGACGGTCTATCGTCGCAATTGCAACAACGACAAGGTTGTGACAGAAAAATTGCAACGGCACTGTCGTTGCAATTTGGTACCAAATGTATTAGTGAGCAATGAACCAAGGATCTAGAGGTCAAAGAATAGCACAAATACAAGAGAGAAGATATGAACAAGAATAGACTTTCATTAATGATGCAATATGCCCATAGAATATTGTATATTATGGAGATTGAAATTAGATATTACATAGAAGTGTTTGCATATATAGGCAAGGCAATAAGAGACTATGATAAGGAGAAGATAAGCTATCACCTATGCAAGGTGGAATAACATGTCCACCTAAAGTGGATCATCCTCCATTATGCAATGAAGTATGTGCAATATGATGAAGATGATAATATGATATGGGCACTAAAGGTGGATCTCACACATGAGATAACAACTATCACCACCTAAAGTGCAAATTATCCTACACTATGTTCTAACATATGATGAAAACTCATAGGTGTCTCAATGACAAACTATTATGCAATGCATTATCCTAAGTAAGATAAAGTAAAGTGTAATTATGAATATTTAATTACACCAACACCCCCCTTTAAGTGCAACTTAGTAGAATGCACTTAAACTCACAATCCAAGATGGGTCTTGACTACAAGGCCATGTTAGGTACCCATGTACAATATGAAAATCCAATACATGAAAATTCAATCTCTCATAAAGTAGAGGAAGAGGGAAAAACAATTGGGAAAAACCATCGCCAAAAAGAGAGATGAAAATACACAAGATGCATGAATAGACATAGTACTAAAGAACCCCCATGTATGACATACATCATGTATATGTTACCCAAATTTTTCCATGCGGGATAGTAATAAGAAAATAGTAAGAAAATTTTCATAAAGAGATATCTTTCTAACATTACCGTTCAGCCAGTAAAGATGCATACATTTCCATCACATTCATATTACCATGTTTCATTTGTACTCTAAGTATTGATCAATTTCAAAATTTCAAATTTATAAATGATCATTACATTGTGCATTCAAACTGAATGTATTAGACAAGTTTTCCTTCAAGGTTACATCTTGTATACTAAAACTTAGAGGACATATGCAGAAAAGAAAGTCAGCGAAAGGCATGATGAAGTCTAGGGATCTATGTATTGCGTTTAAGAGGTCTTCTAGTTTCTGTATTTGGTCATCTGCATCATCTGAAGTCTTCATGTCTTAGTTGTCTTGGTCTTGTCTCTCTCTGTCCTCCATCATAGGTCTTATGTTGTTCTTGTTTCCTGCATCATCATGGTGGAAAAGATGTTAGATCCAATTGGATTTAAGCAATACATAGTTCACTAAAAAGCACCATACATCAGTCAAATTCCCCAGACTGCATATTTACTGATGATATCAATATGATAGAAAGGTATGCATTTACATTGACGAGGTAATAACATAAAAAAGACATAGCTTTATGAAACCCTTTTCTGTATTTAAAAGTTGTTCATGGGTGTAACGAGCCCGTGCTTGAACCTCATGAACATGTGAAAATATTCAAACTATGCAGCAAAAGAAGTTATGTATGTATGCAAGAGATGTAATGGTATGCAAATTCAACATTGATATGCAAGAAAAATGACTAAACTGTAGTGCTATCAATGTGAGTTGTGTCCATAAGAAATGTGGTATATAACAATTGCTACAGGGTGCATATATGCTGTTATGGAATTTCAACACTATTAATGCCAATATGCAGATGTC
>MU226909.1:3854974-3914230 GCA_018584345.1 Thuja plicata
TCAAATGACAAATACAAATAAAAAAATTGAAATCCAAGGATTAAACAACTGCATATATATATCCCCAAAATGATCTATTTATGAACATTATATTTCCACTCCAAGTCACTGAAAACAAATTCTAGATCTTGAAACTAGATGAAAAATGCTCCACTTTAAAAAAAATTGCACCTCGAAATGTTACTGTATGTGCCCAAACAAAGATCTGGAAGTTGCAAAATGCAGGATTGGACAGGTATAGTTATTAAAATATGAAAATTATGATCAATCTGGCCACCAAAATCATAAAATAATAGAACCACTGGAATCTTCATGAAATTATACCCACAATCAAAAAATATTGCTAGAAAAAAGGAGTCAATATGAGCAAGATATGGCCCTTTGAAGTTAGACACTAAAATTAAAAAATTCAATCGTGAAGGAATAATTGTGCAAACTAGCATTGAAATTAGAAATTAAATATGTTAAATTTTAGGGTTTTAGGGAAATCACAGATAAGCCAATCTGCCCTATTTTTACAGGTGGAAGGCCATCAATTCTACACTCGTGAAATATTCTACATGGAATAATAAAAGACTGCTGACTAGCACTGATCATACTACTGACTATGCATATGATAGAGGTGATTGAGTAGTGTCATTCTTTCCACACAGAACCATGTTATTGGCCAATAATTTTTTTGATGTGTTTATGCTTGTCTGACAATGGCTGATAATGCATGATCTACCTTGCACTGTAACTAGGTCGAGCACTCATCGGGCCTCATTGTCCAAGTTGCAGCCTGAGATAGGGCTGTCTCAAACCATGTGGCTTGGGCATCAGAAGTGGACCATGAGTGGAAAAGGTGGAGATCATGTGGTGTTGTGGCTGATAGAGAGCTTCTGTGGTTGGCAATCTCTCTACGTGACTCTAGCTCTTCAAGCCAAGCTCAGACCTCGCCAAGTTTGGCAAGTCAAGATTTGGGCTTCAGAAGAGGAGGGCCAAGCTTGGAGTTTTAGTCCTA
The DNA here is from genome assembly GCA_018584345.1 of Thuja plicata. NCBI lineage: Eukaryota > Viridiplantae > Streptophyta > Pinopsida > Cupressales > Cupressaceae > Thuja > Thuja plicata. Next base: position 3,855,978 of record MU226909.1, read on the forward strand.
CATATGGTGGGTGAACTTCTTCATGTCCTTTTTATATTAAAATCCCCTACTACAATACCAAATCAATTGCACTTTGGGGTTTCCTATGTTGACATGGTCAGCGGCTGGTTGCTGGCACATAACCTAGCTTGTGCAAGAAATATTCTATGGGGTAGTTGGAATCTTTGACAAGAAAATAGATAATTGTTGGGGGAGACGCCAAACAAAATAAAATCATAGAAAATAATGAAATAATTTTTTATGATCATACCATCATTACGTAGTCAAGTCGTACATCTCGTTGTGCAAAACATCTTTGCCACATATTTGACTTTTGCCAAAAATAGGAAAATTTGTAGTTGATTTTTATCGAAAGAAATACCTAGACATAATGGTTAGGTTACATCAGACCCAAAATGCTCCCACCAAATGCTAGTCTTCAGATCTATAATATTGACATCCAATGCATGCACCAAGATTTCTCGTAATAGCCTATCCAAAATTCTCTAATGGCCTAAATACCATGTAATTTGCAAATATCAATGAACCAAGGATCTAGAGTTTAAAGAGTAGCACACATATAAGATAAATTATATGAACAAGAATAGACTTGTATTAATGATGCAATATGCCAATAGAATATTGGTGTTTATCGAGATGGAGATTGGAGATTACATAGAAGTGCCTGCATATATAGACAAGACAATAAGAGACCACGATAAGGAGAAGATAGACTATCACCTATGCAAGCTAGAATCACATGTCTACCAAAATTGGATTATCCTTCATTGTCCAATGTAGTATGCAGAATATGATAAGGATGATAATGTGATATGTCCACTAAAGGTGGATCTCGCACATGAGATAACAACTATCACAACCTAAAGTATAATTTCTCCTACACTATGTGCTAAAATAGGATGCAAACTCATATGTGTCTCAATGAGAAACTAATATTCAATGCATTATCCTAAGTAATATAAAGTAAAGTTTTATTAAGAATATTTAATTACACCAATACTTTTTTATGGCAACTAGCAATACTATGGTATTTAGATGGTCATTGTTATCTTAGCTCCTCCACTTGTGCTCTTCCTATCATCCACATTACTTTCCCAATCTACATCAGTGAATACACACAAAGTAAAAACTCCATTGTGATCATACCAAAGACCATAGTCTTCAATGCCTTTCAAGTATAAAAACATTCTCTTCATGGCCACCATATGTGATTCCTTTGGATTATCTTGAAAGATTGCAACTATCCCAACAACATGTGCTATATCAGGCGTACTATGAACAATGTACAAAAAATTACTAATAATGGATCTATATAAAGTTGCATTCACCTCTTTAGAATCAATTTCCTTTGATAACTTACAATCAGTCTCCATTGGAGTTCTAGCTGGTTTAGAATATTCTAACCCAAAAGTCTTCAACGCTTACCTCACATACTTTTTCTGGATGATGTAGATTCCATCATTGAGCTGAGATATCTACAATCCAACAAACAATTTGATCTCTCCAAACATCGATATATTAAATTATGTCCTCATTTCATTTCATGAGAAAATACAATCATCATCTCATCATATCCACCCAAAATGATATCATCCACAATGACTTCAACTATTAACAATTGGTCATCCTTCTCAATGTTCAAGTAAACATTACTATCCTCTCTTGTTATAATGAAGCTGATATTGATTAGATATGAGTGGAGTCTTCCCTTGCACATCATTTTTTAATTTTCTTGTACTGTGAAACTATCATGTTGTTCTATATAAACTTCCTCTTCCACAATTCCATTCAAGAATGTATTTTTCATATCCATTTCAAAAAATTTAAAACCTTTGCAAGGAACATAGGCTAGAAAAATCTGAGCACTCCTTCATGGCTTTCCACTCATGAAAAAGTATCACCATAATCCAATCCTTCTTCTTGTGCATAACCCTTAACTACAAGTCTTTGCTAATTCTTGACTACTTTACCATTTTCATTAATTTTATTTTTGAAAACCCACTTAATTCCTAGCACATTCTTATCAATGGGTTTAGGAACTAGTACCCAAGTATTGTTCTTATTTATTTGATGTAATTCTTTTTCCATGGCTTTTATCCAACCTTCATTCTTCAATACATCTCTTACAAGGTTCATGCTCAAAAATTAGAGAGGTACTTTCTCTGGTCTTCCTTCTAGTCTAAACACCAATAATTTGATCAATAGAATGGTTCAAATTTACATACATTTATATCATCGGTTTAGGTCTAGTATTATCTTTGACCGATTAAAATAGTTCATCCTCATCATTCTTATTTTCAACTTCTTTCTCCCACAATGGAGCATATACAATCACCTGATCATATCCTAATTTTTTCTTAGTAGAACGATCAGTATGTTATGATAATTCATCAATCTTCACATTAGCACTTACCATAAATTTGTTCATTCTCTTCTTTAGACACTTGTGTGATTTTCTCTTTGTAGAATATCTTCATAATATTCCTTCATCACTCTTAGAATCAAATTTCCATGTATAGCTATCTCTCTTTATGTAGCATCTACTCTCAAAAAATTTGACGTATTTCACACTATGTGTGTGACAAAACCATAACTAATAAGGATTCTTATCGGCTCCCTTCTTCACCTCTACGTATTCAATGTATAAACAATAGTGATAGTAGCTTCTCTCCAAAACACCTGGCACACATCTCTTTGAGTCACCATTGTTATTGCAGCATCAATAATAGATTGGTTCCTTCTCTTTGCAATCCCATTTAGGTAAGGAGTTCTAGGTGCTGCCATTTTCCTTTTAATTCCATGTTCTTCACAAAACTCAATGAATTCTAAAGATGTGAAATCACCACCTCTACCTGATCTCAAGAACTTTAGAATCTTACATGTTTCCTTTTCAAATCATGATTTGAACACCTTAAACATATATGATGCATATAATTTGTATTTTAGAAAAGTGACCCACGTCATTCTAGAGTAATCATCAACAAAAAGCATAAAGTACTTATCTACAAAATAGATTGTTTTTCTCATATGACCACACAAATAACCATGTATTAAATCCAAAATAGCTCAAGAATAAAATGACTTACTAATTAAAAAAGGACTGAATTATCTTTCCCAAATCACATTCCTTGCACGTGACATTGTCTAGTTTCACTAGTTGGGGAAAACCTCTAGCACTATTCATCTTACTTAGTTTGGCCAAACTATCAAAGTTAACATGAAAACATATCCTATGCCACAACCAACTATCATTAACTTTTTCAATCATTAACCTCTTTATTATAGTATTCAGACATAATAAGTTACCTTTAGTCTGCATACTGGTAGAAATAATAATCACTAGATCTTCCAAGTATCCTGCATACTCCTCCTTTGAGCTCTACAAGATAACATTTTTTATTGAAATGTGATAAACTCAACAAATTATACCCTAGGCCTTCAACCTAGTAAGAATCATCAAAATTAGTTTTTCTATTTAGTGCAATAGATCATATTCCCTTTACTAAGCACTTCGAGAATAGTTACCAGAGCTTACTACTCCACCATCACATTATTCCAATTTAGTGAACTTACTCTTGTGACCAGTCATATGGTGTGTATATCCACTGTCTATTACCAAATATCCATCATGACCCATGATATAAATCAAGTTTTTTTCACCATGTATATGGGAATCCTCTTTAACAGTGTGACAAAGATAAATTCTTCTTCATTATCCTTAGATTCCTCATCAGTAATTTTCTCATCAACAAAAACAAATAAATTCTTCTTGCTCTTATCCTTTAATCTCTTAGGATTTTCCTTCTTATCACCTTTAGGACATTGGGAAACAAAGTGTCCAATATTGTTACATGACAATAATTTAAGAGGTAGCTTTCCCTTGTACTTACCAAATCCTCTAGATAAACTCCTATCAAGCAATGCTTCCAAAACTTCTTGTTTCTTTTCCTCAGACAAGATAGAATTATAATCATTAGAGTAACTTGACATCATCATTAAACTATTTTCCTATCCTTGTGTTGGTTCCCAAAAATGATGGATTCACTTTTGGCCAACTCAAAAGTATAATGGTGATGCACCACTTGATACCTCTGTAATTTTGGCTTAATCAAGCCACAATTGGTAGGCTTGATTTCACTTTGAACTATCAAATTTTCTATGTCGCACAACTATGTACACAAACAAACAAAGTTCCTCCAAAGCTAGTGAATGATCCTTGGAAGGAAAAAAAAAATCTCCTAATAATTTATAATATGAAAATTAACTAAAATGATAATCACTAAGATCCTAAATGTAAGGCTTTGAAATAAATGATTTAATAATCTTCAAACTACAAAGCATGAACTAATATAATAATTTCCAAATAATGATTAGATCAGTGCCTGCTAAAAATGTGGGCTATAGATTCAAATAACTTTTAATCTTATATACAATCAGAGACAGTTTTAAAAAACTACTTTTAATAAAGCAAGACTATCACTTCACAGGCTTCGAGTTGACTTATAATTCAAATCAATCTATATAGCTAATCTTATCAAATTTAACTCAAATTAAGAGACCAAAAAAAACAAGAGAAGATACTCAGATCTTTGAATTTATATTTAAAAAATATATATTAATTTTGAATTATGATACTCAGGGAATTCAACACAATGAGATAATCTAATACAATAGAATATCCGAAAGACTAATTGAAAACATATAACTTATAACCACAAATAAAAAGAAGAGCACTTATCTTTATTTTTATTTTTTTAGGCAAAAGTGGCAAGCCACTATAATATATTTATATAAAAAACTGATTCAAAATAGGTCAACTGGGAAAAGGAAGAAAACCCAGCATCGTCCCTTTCATTTACAATATTATATTTTGATGACAATACAATATTGAATGAAAAATGGAGCGCTTCATAAATACAATACGGGGTATCAACTACCTCCTATGAACATGCCTCCAAGTAACAAACAACATATGTGAAGATCTAACATTAAATTAACCTATGCTCAATGTGTTCAAAATCTAAACAAAATTCAAAATTTGTACACTTCACATTTTCTTCCACCATTGTGTTGCATCTGTGCGAGCTACTGCATGGATCAAGGTTCGAATCCAGCCTATCATTAGGACACTCCTACACAATGTCACCTTGCTCGAATGGGATGCAACCTATTTCTATTTTCCTATTCCAACCTTGAACACACTGAGGCAAATCACAAATCCAACCATCGCAAACCTCCCTTGAATATTTTCGAGACCATCCAAAACCCGTATGCTCTCTACCAAAAGATGGCTGGAGCTCTGTAGGAGGCAAAGGATACCAAGAATTCCACTCACCCACCCAAACCGAATGACATGAGTGAGACAACATAATCAGCTCCCTGGACGAACCCTAATTCTGGGGCACATTAGAGAATCTTTGCAAATCTAACAAAGTAAAACCCAATTTCATCCCAAATATTTCCCACACATTGCTGACGAGCACCAAACTAGGAACCTACTTGTATAATTATTACACCAGTTGCTATCTTTTTGAAGTCATGCTTGGCTTAATGATGGTCGTCTTATCAATTTCAATTATACTTTTAAGTTCACAATATTTTTCAATCATAAGCATTGGGCTTAATGATGAGTATGCCAATCCATCACACCCAAGATTTGAAAGATAATCTATTACTCAGTTACCTTCTTGATATGTATGAGAAATGCAGACATCCAAACATTCATCAAGCAGCCTCCAAACTTGAGCAAAAATGTAATTTAATTTCCATGAATATGATTTTCTATGTATACAGGCATTAATAATGACTGACGAATATCCTTCAATGTGCAACCTTCGATAGTTACCTTGCTTAGCTAGAATGAGGCTAGCAAGTAAAGCTTGAACTTCCACCATATTATTAGTTCCATTAGGTAGGGGGCATGTTGAGATTGCAAGTACTGATCCTTTAGAATCTCGAATACATGACCCCAATCTTGATATTCCTAGGTTTCCTCTGGATGCTCCATCAAAATTCAATTTCAAAAATCCCTCAGATGGAAGGGTCCAATGAATCTTTGATCGAGATATTAGAGAAGGAGATGTCTTGCTGATTGCCCACCCATTAAGAATGCTTAACTATTTCCATTCTTGAATAATTTTAGAATCCCATGAAGAAACAACTGGATTGAATTTACAATTTATCAAACTAGAATTAGTCACCTCTGATATTTCACTCTCTATACCCTCCAAAACTTTGTCAATAGTAGATGCCTCTTTTATGAAAATATGGTTATTTCTTTACCACCAAATATCCCACACAACTAATGCCGGGATACACAACCAAAGGTTTGCAAATAATTATTTAGAGTGGAGGACTAGCCAAGCTTGGAAAAATTCCCATATAGTATTTTGAAATGGGGTATGATAGTTTAGCTTGTTCATAACAAAACTCCAGCATTGGTTCGCAAATGAACACGTGAGGAGAAGATGATCCACTGTTTCTTCACACTCATTACAAAAAAGGCAATTAAATCATGGAGCAATGTGCAATCTGCTTAATCTGTCACTCAGTAAGATTCTATTCTTAATTGCAAGCCATGCAAAGCAACCAGCCTTTGGGAGTACTGCATGATTCCAGCAAAATGAAAAGCTCTACTTGATGCTTTGTTTGATCCAAATTGCTGCAAAATTTTATATCCCTCTTTAATTGAATAATGGACATCCTTAGTTGGAGCCCAAAGTATCTTATCTATAGATATAGATATGTATACTTTCTTAGAAGCCAGTATTTCTTTGAATTGAGATATGTCCTGATTTGACAAAGGTAAGTCAGCCAGGTTTTTCCATTTGGCTTTGCCTGATATTGGGCATACATTAGCTATATATTGACTGAGTGTTGTGCCCCAATGGTTTTCTAAAATAGTAATGATGTTTTGGGATACTATACCCTTTGATAGAGGAGGTTGACCATTCCATGAGTCCCTCCAAAAGTTTACCATGCTTCCATTATTGACTTCCCAAATAACATATTTTACTACTATGTCACGTGAGGACATCATAAAGTCCCATATGATAGAACCTTTAGGAGGGTCCAAAATGGATAGGACTCTTGTAGGATAATTATTGTCCAGATACTTTTGCTGCATGATCTTACACCATGTGGAATGAGGATTACTTTACATTTGCCAAACTAGTTTTCCACCAAAGGACTCATTTCTTTTTGTTAAATCATGAACACCAGCCCCACTAATTGTCAAAGGCTAAGCCATGTCTTGGAGAGAAATGAGTGGAATTTTTCTTACATCATTCATATTACCTATCCATAAAAATCCCTTGATCAACTTTTGGATTTGATGTACTATTTTAGGAGGAGCTTTTAGGACTGCAAGAAAGTAGTTTGGAATAGCTGATAATACTGATTTAACAAGTAGTATTCTACCAGCCAATGACAACCATCTTTTTTTCCAAGAAGCTATTCTACTCTGAATTCGTTGCAATACTGAAGACCAATAGCTGATTTAATTTGATTCCATAAAAAATGGAATTCCCAGGTATACAAAGCGAAGAAAATCAACTGTAAAACCTAGGATCCGAACTATTTTGTCAATGATCACTTTGTTCAAGTTAAAGAGGTATATTTTTGACTTTTGAGCATTAATAGCTTGCCCTGACACTTCTAAGTATAGCTGCAAGGAATATTTAATTTGATGGGCTTCTTGAACTTTAGAAAAGCCAAATAGCAATGTATCATCTGCAAATAAGGAGTGTGTGATGGAAATATTCGTACCCAATATATTTTTACCTTGCCACTTACCAATATCATGTTGATGTTTGATAGTTCTACTAAATGATTTAGCCATGATGATGAAGAGTACCAGAGATAGTGGATCTCCCTGCCTAACACCTTGTGTTGATGAGAAGAAACCCGCTGGTTTTCCATTAACTAGAATTGAGAACCAAGCACCTGAAATACATGCCGTAATCCACTTACACCAACCTTTAGAGAATCCCATTTTGATTAAAACTTGAAATAAAAACTTCCAGCAAACTCTATCATATGCTTTCATCATGTCTAATTTGATAACAAAATTAGATGTTTGATTTGAATTTATTGAATGAAGGGCCTTGTGAGATACTAATGCTCCTTCCATAGTTTCTCTACCCAGAAAAAAACCTCCTTGCTCTGAAGAAATTATGGAAGGGATAAGATGCTGCAACCTTAAATAGATTTCTTTGGTTATGATCTTATAAGTCAGGTTACATAAGGAAATTGGTCTAAAGTCTACAAATGTTTGCGGGTCCTTGATCTTAGGGATTATTGAGATATTTGTGGTATGAAAATACTTAATCATACTCTTGCTTTTTCTGGATTCTTCTATAGTAGCAAACAAATCCCAACCAATAATATCCCAACAACTCTAATAAAAGATATCAGAGAAACCATCCGGCCCAGGAGCTTTATCCAGGGGAAAAGAAAAAACCACCTTACGAATTTCTTGAATAGTGAAAGGGGCCAACAACATGGAATTTTCTTGGGGTGATACCATATTTGGTATGGATTCTAAGATCTCATCAACTTGTGAATCAGAAGGAGAGGGAAATGTGTCAGGTGCCAAGAGATTTCTGAAAATTTTTATCCCTTCTTCTCGAATAAGAGCTTCATTGGTGATGAGATTTCCTATAGTAGCATCTTTAATTTGAAAAATCATTTTAGAAACTCTTTTCTGTTTAGCTGAAGCATGGAAGTAGTTTGTGTTCCTATCTCCATCTTGAAGCCATAACTCTCTTGACTTTTGTCTCCAATAAACTTCCTCTCTCCTACATAGCTCATCCCATTCCTGCTGGAGGTCTTTCTATTTGACATAAGTATTTTCATTCATGCCATTCTTTATAATACTACTGTGGATTTCTTCTAGCTGCTGCTTAAGTACTATTTTTTGAGAAAATACATTCTTGAATACTTGTTGGTTCCATGTTCTGATTTGAGTTTTGATAGATTTCAGTTTCATAGCGAATTGATGCATCCTAGAACCTTCAACATACGGAGCTCCATTCCACCATTGATGAACATGACTCAAGAATTTAGGATGATGAAGCCACATTATTTAAAATTTGAAGGATGAATGGAAATGATGATCATTACCTTTGTTTGATTGTGTGATATTTATTGAAATTGGGAAATGATCCGACCCTGGCAATGAAAGAATCTCTGAAATAATGTCCATATTATTCATTTTCAAATCTTGTGATAAAAGAAATCTATCACATCGAGTAGAAATATGTGTAAATCCAAATATTTTATTTTTCCATGTAAAAGATCCATTAGTCGGGTGAATATCCGTAAGATTATTATTATCAAAAAAATAGTTAAAATCTTGCATAGTTTTGATAGGAGGCACAATACCCCCTGTTTTCTCCACCTGAGACATTAGTGCATTATAGTCACCCCCAATTATAACATACTGAGTATCTTGAGACTGAACAAAATGGGTAATATTATCCCACACTCTGGCTTTGTCCTGTGTTAAAGAAGGACCATAAACATTGACCAAAAGAAAGGATATATCAAATATAGAAATTTTTAACATTTGCCAATTATAACCTTGGTGCACAAGTTGTCCATTAATTGTTTGGGGGTTCCATAGAACTACAAGTCCACCTAAAGCTCCCCTTCCCAGAACATGCAATGAATTCCACTTGTGCCACTTAGAAATGGTTTTTTGAAATGTGTCTTGAGAAAGCTTGGTCTCCTAAATCATGATTATATCTGCTTGCATAGATTCAACAATTTGTTTAATTCTATGCCTTTTATCAAAGGCATTAATGCCTCTGACATTCCATGAGTTAATTCTCATTGTGGACAAGGAGAACTCCTTGTTCCTTGTCAATCTTTAGGTAACAATAAATGTGTCATCAAGAGTAGTTTGAATTCCAGCTGCTATTTCTGTCCTAGTCTTGGAACCCTTTGGTCTTCCCCTAGACTTAGGTGTTTTGGGAGTATGAATAGTTTGAGATGGAGTTTGCATTATGGATAATATCTACTTCTGGTCAGCAACTCACCCTTTGTTAGAGAATTCAGAGTTATCAGATGACTACAGATTGAGACAAGATACTTCCTGAGACTGAGTGTGAGAAACTGGAGATAGTAAACAATCAATCGATTTCTGAACTTGCTGATAAAAAAACTCCTCCAAGCCCAATGAGTGTTCACAAGATGAAAAATCATACAATTCTAATTTATCATGCCACAACATTTGAGCATCGGGAATACAAGTAATTGTTTTTTGTGTGCCCTTAGATGATCCAACTCCCCCTTTTATAACCAACGTAGTGATGGAAGGCTGGTCATGATCCTGGCTATTCCAATACTGAAATTCTCTGAGTAAATTATCAATCACTGTTGATTTAATCTCATTATCTATTAGACCTTCTTCTTGAGAAATTCCAAAAATGATAGAGGTGGCTATCTCTGAAATTATTTGGTCTCCTACTTGGCGAAGCTTCTGTCTCACAGGTGATGAATTACAAGGTAACTGCCTTATAGAAAGTTTAGGTAGGATAAGGATCCTTTTGAAAAGAGTCTCTGGAGAGATTGAAGCTGAAGTGATTTGAAAATCATTTATAGTTGGCAAGCATAACTTGGGTTGAGCTGACATCTATTGGAAGAATGACATTATCCATTTAACAATGAGTGCAATTTTTGACTCTAACATTTGATTGACTTGCACACTGGGCCTTAAGAATTGCTAATCAAATTGCACAGGGGGGTACTGGTTAGCTTGGTCGTGGGGCTGGATTTTTATGGAACATTGTAGCGGATCAGAACAGTGATCCAACCAGATTATCATGACATCCTGTTCTCCCACTTGGCACTGAGTGTTAAAATGGCCAAGTCTATCCTAAATTTATTCACTGTTACTGCATCTTGAATCTTAATTGACTATCACCACTCACCCCACTGGGATTTGAGATTAATTGATGTAAGAAAAAGTTTGCACTTATCAATTAACAAACAGACTCTAACTTCCAAATGTGGACAATCAAAGGGGATGAGATCATGCTTTAAAAATATTCCCAACTTGTTGGCTAATATTTCAATGATCTTCAAATCTCAATATTCAAGCGGCAATAGGGGAAAAGAGATCCAATGAGGAAAGAACTGAATAAATGAATTCTGAGGATTAAAGTTTGGAACCCAGATCATAGTGTGTAGACCTGACCCATGACAAAACCAACCTTTTTGCTTGTGGACAAAATTTATATCTTCCTTAGTTTCAAACATAGCAACAAAATACTTGGAATTTGGATCAATATAGATGATATCCTTTAACCCGACCCAATAAGAGAATGCCCAAACCTTAATATCTAGAAATGAAAGCATAGATAAGGAGAATTTACCAATGAGGTCCGATTGACGAAGGAGGCCAATAGATTACTGCAGTAGATGGCATGGAAGGGTAATTTGCAATTGATTCAACCCACTATCCAGGGTTTTCATAGGATCTTGTAGAGCCTGATTCTGCCTTATGCCATTTTTGTGTAGGCTTTCTTGGATTGAAGGGGGCTCTAAAAGATCCTAAAATAAAAGGAATGTCAGACCTAGACCTTATCTCCTTATTATGAGTAGTCTGCGAGATGCCGTGGATTGTTGGCGGCGACCCAGGAGGGGTGCCGTCACAAATATCAAATATGGGTTGTTTCTGAGAAGCCCTATTGGAAAATCTTCTCTGAGGCCTATAATTTCTCCTCCCATTAGATTGAATCCTGCCTCTAGGAACCACTTTTGAATCTTGATCTGGAAATTTGAGAATGATTTTTTCCTGCTCAAATTTTTTTTGAATTTTGGGACGAGATGTGAAGCATTTGAGGTTTTGTTTGGATGATTCACCTTTTTCAAATGATGAAAAACCATTCTAGGGCCTCGTTGTATCCATTAGTTTTCTATCCACAACTTGGAGCTTATTGGAAGACTAAAGATCATTGAATCTAGGGTTGAGAAAGAAAGGTTTGGCTGGCTAGACGGTTGCTTTTCCCTGAAAGATTGACTTGTCCTAATCTGATTTATCCTTGGCCAAATTTCTTGTTACATAAGGACATCTTTGGAAGGAGAGGCCAAAGAAATCAGGTCTAGCCGGCTGGGCCACAGGCATGGAAGAGAAAATATTCCTAACACTATCATTTTTCTGGTCTGCTAGAGCAGAAGTCATGTTGACTCCATGCTCCTGACAGTATTGCTCAAATTTTTGTTTCTGTGGCTGATGTTGTCTTCTCTCCCAATGAGGATGCCTGTGATTAACTATTATCCCCTTATCATGACAATATTGCTGAAACTTTTCTTGCTGCGAAGGAAGCTGTCACCTAATCCCTATTGGTCGCCTTTGATCTTCTATATTTGCTCCTCCTCCGGTAGCCCCTGCCCTCGATCCTGCTCTCGATCCTGCTCCTGCTCTTGACATTTTTTTACTTCCCATATTGGAAAAATAATTTCAATTTTAATAATTACACATAATTAATATGGTTTATGGCTAATTAGCACTTATCTTTATTGATATTGGAAAACTAGTACATTGAAGTTCATGTTGCAATTGTAATCAAATTCTATTATATAATGTGTTTCTCCTTTATGATTACATTTTACACCACATATATATGTGTTTGAATATTTTTCATATCCCTTTAGGGTGAAAAGTGGTGCAGGAGCACACCTAACTCAAACCCCTAGGTCCTTATTTATTGCATGTACTCAATCTAGCCAAGTTAGGAGAGTGTGTGTGGACCTTAGAAGGTCATTTTTTTCCCTAAGATGGATATGACTAGGTCAATCCATGTCTAGATAGGTTGCTTAGTTGGTTTCCTTTAGTTGTGTGTGTGTGTGTGAGGTAGTTTGTAAGCCTCTGGAAACCCAATTAAGGCATCTGGAACTTTTGGTAAGCTGCTAAGTATGACTGGCACTCATTTTCTCTAGTGCTCGGTAAATATCATTGGTGAACACTGTCTTCTAACACCATTAGCGAACACTGTCTGCTAACACCGTCAGTGAACACTATTTGCTAACACCGTCGGCTAACACTGTTTGCTAACACCGTCGGTGAACACTGTCTACTAACACCATTGGTGAACACTGTTTGCTAACACTGTCGATTATAACTGGCACTGAATTAGACTAGTGGTCGGTTTTCTATTACTGTTGGTCGGTAAAGTCAGTCGTAACGGTCCGTGAGAAGTGAATCTTGTCTTTTATGGACAACATGGTTAGTTGTAATGGTTCCTAAAGAGATGCTTGTGAATATGTGGGCAGTTAGGGTCATTTCAATGAGATGATTATTATGAATAACATCCCAAGCCTTCATTTGAGAGATCTAGAGAGGAGAGAGTAGAGATTGGAGAAAAAGAGAAGCTACAGGAAATCACAGAGTTGCAGATTTTTATATTGTTTTGTTTTGTTTCAAGTAATGAGAAGTTGTAGATAGTGTGTTTAGTGGATATCAAACTTCTTTGTTCATTTTGCATGCATGTAGATTAGTTACCTTATTTTATATTTTGTAAGTTCTTATTTCTTCACCCATTCTGGGTTGTAAGCAGTAATGGCCCCTCGAGATTCCTGAATCCATGGTGAGAGTCATGTGATGGGATGGAACTTGGGAGGAGCCCTTGTAAATAGTTTCCTTTTTTTTTTCTATAGGAGAAGTAATAGAAACAAGCCTGGAGATCTTACCCTAACTGAGCTTGGTAATAGTCCAGCTAGGGAAGAGAATGAGAACAATGTTCTGAAAACATTGGTTGAATGAATCTATTTGTGTAGGTTCAGCAAGAAGAAGAAGAAGAAAAGCATTTTGATGGGGACTGAGTCTTGAAGAGGAGGTAAAGTTGAGAGTGACTTACCTTAGTGTTAGGGTTGTGACTACCCTAAGAGATCTAGGATAAAGATCTTAGAATAGATCCAAGCTAGTTTTGTAGCAACAAAAATACTTTTGTCCACATCAGATTGGTATCAGAGCCTAAATTGATTAGGCTTGTGGTAGATGTTCTAGCCAAAAATATCAATAGGTGAAAACAAGATTGTCACCAATGTAGAGCTTGCAAAGGAAGTAGATGAACAAAAGAGAGTGATAGAGGATCAAAGGGAAAGGAGTAGACTCCTTGAAGAAGCCTTGGATGAGATGAAGGTAAAACTTCAAGAAGTTGCAGATGCAACTAAGAGCAAAGATTGAGATGAAGTCAGCAGTAGTAGAGGGAACTAGAAAGTTGATGAAGAAGACTTGATACCTGTACTAGACCCTCCAATGAATAAGGAGCCATTTCTAAAAGCTCCCAGAGCCCTAGGAGGCAAAAGTCTTGAAGGAATTTCATTCTTTAATGGAAAAATGGATAGTGAACTAGCTGTGGAATAGATAGAAGGTATTGAGAATCATTTTGAATGTGAGGGCATAACTGAAGCATAGAAGGTAAAAGTTGCAAAGTCAAGGTTAAGAGGTTCAGCATTAACATGGTGGAAATACCTCCAAGAAGAGAGGGAGAAGATGGGTAAGCATCCAATTTTGAATTGGAAGGCCATGTTAAACAAGGTAAAGGAGCAATACCTACCTAAGGATTATGAAATCTAGGTACACAAGAAGAGGCAGAGTTTGAAGAAAAAAGATTTGGATGTGGCTACGTATACTGAAGAATTCCAGAAGTTGTGCTTGAGGTCAAGAGTCCAAGAGGATGAGACTATCAAGGTAGCTAGGTATCTTGGAGGCCTAAAATGGAATATCTAAGAAGAAATTAGTTTGTAGACTCCCACAACCGTCCATAAGTGTTTCCAACTTGCATTAAAAGTGGAAGAGAAGAACAAAAGGAAATTAGAATCAAACTTCAGAGGAAGAGGAAGAGGTAGAGAAGGAAGAGGAAAAGGAGGTTATGGTGGAAGAGCATCAAATTCAAGGTAGAAAAGTGAGAACAAGCTCACTAAAAATCAGGAAGGAAACTCAAGTAGAGGAGGTTCTAGAAGAGGTAGAGGTTCTAACACTAGTTGGAGAGTAAGGAGCAGCAACAATCAAGGAAGAGGAGCATCCTAATTTTCCACCATGAAGTGCTACCACTACAATCAACTAGGGCATCCTACCTATAGGTGTCCTGAAAAGGGTTCTAATTATCAAAGAGGTGGAGAAAGAGTTAACTATGTCCAAGAAGAATCAAGTTGCAGCAGCAAGCCATCTGAGGTACCATTAGAATCAGAAGAAGGTGAGAACCTCATGATGAGGAGGACCCTAATCAGAGAGCCAAGCAAAGAAGAAACAAGCCAAAGGAGAACACTCTTTAGAGTGAAGTGCAAGATTATAGGAAAGGTGTGTAGAGTCATTATTGATTCAGGCTCAACTGATAATATCCTTAGTGAAGAAGCCGCCAGCAAGTTAAATTTGAAAAGGATTCCACATGAAAACCCATACAAGGTTTCATGGTTCAACAAAGGACAAAATGTGTTTGTAGGAGAACAAGCATGGGTAGAGTTCACCATTGGCAAGTATAAAGATAGAGTTCTATGTGACATTCTTCTAATGGATGCATGCCACCTTCTACTTGGAACGCCATGGCAATTTGATAGGCAAGCCATGCATGATGGAACCAAGAATGCATACTCATTTAAGAAAGATGGAGTGACTTAAAAAATTCAGTCACTAATAGAAGAAGGAGAGATGAAAACATCAAGTCCAAGTGTGCTTATGGTTGGTGAGAAGGAGTTCTTGAAGAATCTAGGAGAAGGAGAAGGAGTTGGATTTTCTTTAGTACTGAAGCCAAAAGATGAAGCTGCCGTCAAGAAATCAGAGATACCAAATGAGGTAAAAGAAATACTTGAAGAGTATAGGGATATTGTGAATGATGGCCAACCCACTCCCCTACCTCCAAAGAGACTTTTTAGCCACAATATTGACTTCATACCAAGAGCTACCTTACCCAACAAATCTTCCTATAAGATGACCCCTCAACAAAATGAGGAAATAGCCAAGCAAATCAGAGAGTTATTAGACCAAGGCCTAATTAGAAAAAGCATAAGCCCATGTGTAGTCCCTACTATTTTAGCACCTAAGAAAGGAGGAGCTTGGAGACTTTGTACTTATTCTAGAGCCATAAATAGAATCACCATTAGGTATAGGTTTCCAATACCCAGAATTGAATACCTAATGGATTGTTTAGGGGAGGGAAAGTATTTCAACAAGATTGATATTAAGAGCGGCTACCACCAAATTAGAACTAATGAAGGAGATGAATGGAAGACAACCTTCAAAACTACATAAGGTTTGTATGAATGGCTTGTAATGCCATTTGGTTTGTCTAATACTCCCTCAGATTTTATGAGGCTTATGAATGAGGTATTGGTAGAATGCATTGGTAAATTTGTTGTTGTCTACCTAGATGACATTTTAGTTTTCAGCAAAACTAAGGAGGAGCATATTAGGCATTTGAAATTTGTTTTCAAGAATTTGCATGATGAAAAGCTAATGACCAACTTGGAGAAGTGTGAATTCATGAAGAAGGAGCTAGTGTATCTCGGTTTTGTTTTGTCACAGGGTAACCTCAAAATGGACCAAGAAAAGGTGGATGCCATTCTAATTTGGCTTACTCCCAAGGCTGCTATTAAGGTGAGAAGTTTCCATGGTTTAGCTCAGTATTACAGAAAGTTCATTAGACATTTCAGTGGGATTTGTGCACCCATGTTAGACACCATCAAAGGTGGGATGAAGACAAAGTTTCAATGGACACCACAAGCTGACTAAGGGTTTGAAACACTCAAGGAGAAAATAGAAAAGTGGCCTACTCTAGTTCTTCCAAGCTTTGATAATATTTTTATAGTAGAATGTGATGCAAGTAATGTGGCCATTGGGGCTATCATAAGCCAAGAAGGAAGACCAATACCTTTCCATAGTGAGAAGATAAATAATGCAAAGAAGAAGTACTCTTCTTATGACTTACAGTTGTATGCTCTAGTCCAAGCACTCAAGAAGTGGAGGCACTACTTGCTGCTAAAGGAGTTCATAGTATATAATGATAACCAAGCTCTTAGCTTCCTTAACTCTCAAGACAAACTTAGCAGCAAACACATGAAGTGGGTGGAGTATTTACAAGCCTACACTTTCAATATCAAGCATAAAAAGGGAGTACAGAACAAGGTTGTTGATGAATTGAGTAGAAGGCTGCTCACAGTCCAAGAAGTTCAGCTACAAAGCATAGGTATTGATAGCTTCAAAGACCTATATGCTGAAGATGAAGATTTTTCCCAAATCTACAAGGTATGCAAAGAATTTAAAAACAACTTTCATGGTGAGTTTTATGAATATACTTTGTAGAATGATTTTCCATTTAAAGGAAGTCAAATTTGTGTTCCTAAAGGGTTTATGAGAGAGAATTTGATTCAAGAAAAACATAATGGAGCACTTAGTGGTCATTTTGGAGTCAGTAAGACTCAAGAGCTAGTCACTAGGTTCTATTTTTGGCCTAGAATGAATAGAGATGTTAGACAGTATGTTGAGAGCTGTGTAGTGTGTCAAAAAGAAAAGGGTACATCTTCAAATGCAGGTCTTTATCAGCCACTTCCAATCCCAACCAGACCATGGGAATGCATAAGCATGGATTTTGTAGTTGGTTTGCCAAGAAAAAGGCAGGGATATGATAGTATTTATGTTGTCATAGAGAGATTCAGCAAGATGGCACATTTTGTACCTTGTAAGACCATTCATGATGCTTGTAACATTACATAGTTGTTTTTCAGTGGAGTGGTGAGGATACATGGACTCCCACTTAGTATTGTTTCAGACAAGGATAGCAAATTCATGAGCCATTTTTGCAAGACCTTATGGAAAAAGTTGGGCACTAACTTGTCTTTTGGATCTACATATCATCCACAGACAGACGGCCAAACAAAGATGGTCAATAGGAGTCTTGGTAACTTACTGAGATTCCTCACAAAGGAGTATGGTCAAGCATGGGACCAACTCATTGGACAAGCTGAATATGCATATAATGATACAATGAACAAATCAACTGGTAAGAGTCCTTTTGAAATAGTTTATGGATTTCACCCAAGAGGAATTTTTGAGCTTAGAGAATTGAAGGAAGGAATGCATGGTAGTGGATATGATGAGGAATTTTCTCATTCAATGAGGGAAGTACATGAAAGTGTGAGAAAGAATTTGATTGAAAATGTTGAAAAAGTAAAGCAAAAGGTGGATGCAACAAAGAGGGATGTTTATTTTTAGATTGGAGACTTTGTGATGGTACACTTGAACAAACATACACTGCAAAAAGGTGTTCCTCACAAGCTATAGATGAAGAGGCTAGGTTCATGTAAGATACTTACAAAGTATGGAAATAATGCATACAAGGTGGAGCTTCCTGAAGACATTGGGTTGTCACCAATTTTCAACATTGCAGATTTGATAGCATACAAAGGACCAATTCAAGATGCTGATCAGAACCTTCAAGAGGTAATATAGGAGGTAAAAGATCTGAAATTAACCCATACTCCATCTATGATAGCTAAAAAGATACTAGACTCAAGCGTCTACAAGAAGACTAGGAACAAAGATTATATGGAGCACTTTGTCAAATGGCATGGCAAAGAAGATGTTTATTCTACTTGGATCAGAGAAATGGACTTCAAGAGGTTGGGCATTGATCCAAACATGCTCAATCCAAGGATGGATTAACCTTTCTTTTGTCTGGTGGAGAATGGTGTAGGAACACACCTAACTCAAACCCCTAGCTCCTTATTTATGGCATGCACTGACTCTAGCCAAGTCAGGAGAGTGTGTGTGGACCTTAGAAGGTCATTTTTTTTCTCAAAGATGGATATGACTAGGTCAATCCATGTCTACATAGGTTGCTTAGTTAGTTTCCATTAGTTGTATGTGTGTGTGGGAGGTAGTTTGTAAGCCTCTGGAAACCAAACCAAGGCATTTGGAACTTTTGGTAAGCTGCTAAGTATGACTGGCACTAATTTTCTCTGGCACTTGGTAAATACCATCGGTGAACACTATCTGCTAACACTGTCGGTGAACACTATCTGCTAACACCGTCGGTGAACACTGTCTACTAACACCGTCAGCTAACACTGTATGCTGACATTGTCGGTCAATACTGTCTTCTAACACCATCGGTGAACACTATTTTCTAACACTGTCAGTTATCACTAGCAATGATTTAGACTGGTGGTCAGTTTTTCATTACTATTGGTCGGTAAAGTCAATCATAACGGCCTGTGAGAAGTGAATCTTGTCTTTTATGGATATCATGGTCAGTTGTAATGGTTCCTAAAGAGATGCTTGTGAATATGTGGGCAGTTAGGGTCATTTCAATGAGAGGATGGTTATTAATAACATCCCAAGCCTTCATTTGAGAGATCTGGAGAGGAGAGAGTAGAGATTGAAGAAAAAGAGAAGCTATAGGAAATCACAGAGTTGCAGATTTTTGTATTATTTTGTTTTGTTTCCAGTAATGATAAGTTGTAGATAGTGTGTTTAGTGGATATCAAACTTCTTTGTTCATTTTGCATGCAAGTAGATTAGTTACCTTATTTTCTATTTTTTAAGTTCTTAGTTCTTTACCCATTCTGGGTTGTAAGCAGTAATGGCCCCTCGAGATTCCTAAATCCACGGTGAGAGTCGTGTGTTGGGATGGAACTCGGGAGGAGCCCTTGTATATAGTTTCCTTTTTGTTTTTTGTAGGAGAAGCAACAACAACAAGCCTAGAGATCTTACCCTAGGTGAGCTTGCTAATAGTCCAGCTAGGGAAGAGAATGAGAACAATGTATTGAAAACATTGGTTGAATGAATCTATTTGTGTAGGTTCAGCAAGAAGAAGAAGAAAAGCATTTCGATGGGGACTTCATCTTGAAGAGGAGGTAAATTTGAGAGTGACTTACCTCAGTGTTAGGGCTGTGAATACCCTAAGAGATCTAGGAGAAAGATCTCAGAATAGATCCAAGCTAGTTCTATAGCAGCAACAAGACTTCTGTCTACATAAAAAAAACATCATTTTTCATTAAAATTTAGAAAACACTTTTGAGAAATAACTATTCAACTAACTAACTAATAACTACCTATCTTTTGGATTTGGCTTTGGTTGAAAATATAAATCAGATTTTATGAACTTAATATTTATATTGGAGATAGGAAATTTGATTTTCCGAACTGGGTCTTTTTTAGATTTTGAAGATTTGATCATTTTCATGCTTTGTCGACATCACCTTTACAACAGGTTGAAATTCCAACATCTCTAAAACCTTCACCTGTACAATTTTGACTGTTCCTGTCATAGAGCTTCCTTCCCTAATCCCTCAACTTTTAATTTAAAATTAATATGTTTTTTTTATACCATTTCATGTACTTCATCATATCATCAATTATTGGGCATGGAGTTTAGGATGTGATTTTTAGAGTTTTATCACTATATAGGAATCCAAATTTTGCCAAACATTTAGAGCTCCAACAGGATCTTTCTAGGGATGTATGCTCCATGTGAGCATAGAAAGATCCCAGTTATCTCTAGAGAAGCAGACCATTATTTAACTATCCTCTTCATAAAATATTTATCTAAAATTAATTTGGTGGCCCCTGGCCCCCAAAATTAATATTATTATTTTCCTCTATCAAAGATCTGATTCTGATCATGTAATACTTTGAATCTCTTGAAAATGATATTATATCATTCCTTTTCCTTATCAACTAGAATATTTAAAAGTACAGGAGTTTAAAAATTATTCAATCCCAACATCTGATCCTTTGTTGTATCTAATGCATCATCCTTATGGACCATATTCATTGGTTTCACTTTATCAACATAATCAATGGCTTTTCATTTATGTTTTTCCTCTGAGTTCAGGTGCACTATGTTCTTTGTTGGATGTAGGATCCCTGTGCATATGATCAGTCATATAAATATCTAAACTAAGTTCTCTTGCTTGGATATTTCCTTGCACACAATCTTATCCATTTCCATTTTCCAGATATTATTTCTCTTTACATAATAGTTTTGAAGATAGCTCATACTCAAGAACTATCTTCTTATTAGGAATTTGTTCAGATATGACACTCTGATAATTTTAAGAACTAATCTTATACACATTTTCATCATTTTTTATGTTCAATTCTATCTAATTTTCACATGTCTGATATAACTTTTTTTCAGAGGATGAAAAGATGCACATCTCATGTTTTACATACACTTCCCCATTCATATTCTGAGATTCATCATCCAAAAAATGATTACTAGGCCCTCTATTTTTATCATGATAATGATGGACTTGATTGCATAGAAAATATTGTTCAACTAATGGATTCAAGGGCGTAGACATATCTTCCTCTACTTCCTCTTCAAACAATGCATTGAAGAATATAGAGAACTCAAGCACATCTTCTTTTGCTTCTTCTTCAAATAATGAATTCAGGAACATAGAGAGCTTGTGCATATCTTCATGAAAGATTTCATCTAAAAATTCTTCTTGTTTATATGTTGTATGTTTTTCTATTTCATCTCCTCTCTTTGATTCTTGGAAGTTATCATCTCCTTCATCTAGTACTCCCTCAATATATACTGATCCATCAACTCGCTTATCATGGTGCATTGAGAAATAAAATTGACCACTCTTCTCAACATGTTTTTGATATCCCATGTCTAATAAATATGAGATTTGTTCTATACTGAGAAGATCTTCTTCCTCATCATCATGGTCATTGATACCTGTTTCCACATAAATCTCACTACACACAAATTCTTCTTCAATTTGATCCAAATTTTTCTCCTCCATGTCATCACAAGTACTATTATGGTTCTCAAGAATGGATGCTTCTTTATCTTCTATATTGTATGTGGTAAATTTGGCATTGTTAATTCACCATACACTTCAACATAGTCCTTCTTCATCAGATACACACAAGACTAAATATGAGATTATTCATCCTGTCTGTCTGCATGATTCGACCTGTTGCCTTCTATCCAGATGGGGTTTTTGAAATTGCTCTCAGAATGAGAGTCTCACAACCATGGACCAATCTAGGAATGAAGGATTTATCTCCATGACTACAATACAATGCAAGATTATTCTAAGAAACGAGAGATCTAAGATAATCTAAGACATGATTTTCAATGCAATTATTCTAGAAATTGAAACTATCTTATTGCAATATGAAATTACTCTATATGAGATATTAAGAAATGTGACAATAATTCAATATTCTAACAATGCAAAAGTGAGTGGGGGTTTGAATGAGAATGAGAGTTCTTTTATAGACTCAGAGATGATCAGAATAGAAACTTTCCTCTTTGAAATAAAATAGATAGAAAAGCCAGTTTAAATTAGAAAACTTTATTCAAAAGAATACAATAAATTGTTTTTTCTCTGCATTAACTATTTTCTTTCTTTGATTTAATTCTGTTTTATTTGATTTTAATTGTTTTCTTTCTCTTTAAAGCACAATTAATTCAAAGATTCTATTTCTGAATAGAGATAAGATTTTTGAGATAATATCCAATTCATTAAATAAAAATAACCTTATAAATAGATTTTTCTCAATTATTGAAATGAGGATATTTACCTAATAATTAAATATAATTTAATTCCCTTTTCATGTGTCTTAGCTAAAAAGGGTGAATTTAATTTAATTAAAGTGCTAGGACTTTATTAATTAAATTAATTCGATTATAAGGTTTGTTTAGCCAATAGATATTTAGGAATTAAACATAATATATGATTAATGTAGATTTAGGATTTTCTACATTTGACACTTAGATCAAGTAGAGTCAGTCAAAAACTCAGAATTGCCTAGTACAATAGGACTTTGATGATCTAGAAGAGTGACAAATGCAACAAAATTTCTTAGGGTTGCAAGATGCCAATTTTAGGGTGTTACATTTTGCCCCTCTTTGAATTGATGTGTGAGCAATGAATTGATTGAAAGAATAGTCTAATGCTTGAAGAATAGAAGAATAGATTTGAAAATTGATGATGCAAAGATTTCAGAGCCATCTCAACAACAGAGCTTGACTCTTTGAAGTCTAGGTTAGGTTTCCAAGACACCGGTCAAGTAGAATTTTTGAGGGTCATCTTCAGAACGAAGCTTGATCCTTAGGGATCCTGGTTAGAATCCCCCGATACTTAATAGATTGATATCTTTCACAAGACTATCCTCAGAATGAGGCTCAACCTTCAGGAGTCAGGGTTAGAATGACCCGATACTTGTACATAAAGAACATAGTTAAATAGAGATTTTAGGACTATCTTCAGAATGAAGCTTAGTCCCCCAATATCTAGGTTAGATTTCCAAGACACTGGTTAGATTGACATCTTTCACAAAGCTATTCCCAAAATGAGGCTTAACTTTCAACAGTTAGGGTTAGATTGCCCCGATACCTATCTCAAAAGATAGTAAATAGAAATTTTAGAATCATCTCCAGAATGGAGCTTGATTATCCAGAGTCAGGGTTAGATTGCCCTGATACTTGTCCCAAAAAGATAGTTTTTGAGAACCATCTCCAGAACAGAGTTTGATCCTCAAGAATCTAAGTTAGATTGATCAGATACTTAAATGATGACAAGATGTAAGGAAAAAATATGCCCTTATTGATTGTGGAGTATCCAGTTTTGACTATGAGGTATGAAAAAATGAACATGCCCCAAGTGATGAGATGCCCCTAGCAATGAAGACTTTTTAAAATCAGATCAGATTGATTAAAAAATAGATTCAATGATGTAATCATCCTGCCCCCTCAGGAGCGAAATGGAAAGATGACACACCATAATGATGATGTAGAGTGAAAAATTGTAGATAGATGTTGAGTCGGAGATCAAGAAGAACTTAGAATAGATTATGAAAGAATTTAGAAGATTTAGAATCAACTTTGAATGATTTTGAGGTCTGGTTGACCAAGTTTGACTAGGGTTGACTAGAGTTGACTAGAGTTAAATTTTGAGGAAAAAAGTAAAAGATTTGAGAAAATGATTATATGATATGATTTGGACAAGAAAGTGACGTCATAAATTCAACTACACAAGCGTCTAATCGCGTCAGTCTAAAAGATTTTAAAATATGATTTTGAGCGATATAGAAGTGTCAGATTTTGATTTCAATCCCAAAAATGGATTGACCATATAGTTGAAGATAGAGAGCGAGGATCAAACACTTGTGCAACGTGATGAAACTAGGACTCTGAAAATAATTCCCTAATTTATGAACCCAAGAGTATGCAATGAAGAGAACACTTAATCGCTGCCACGATGCAAGTCTAGAATGAAAATGTAATCCTATGCTAGATGTAATATGAAAATGCAATTCTATGCTAAATGCAATATGAAAGTGGAATTCTAGGACATGGTTGTGAGACCCATCATAAAATCATCATCATTGAGAATTTTTTTGGAACATCAAAGTCAATACAACCCTTACTGGCGCCACAATGCAACCATAAGGATATGAATATGACTCTTCATTAGATGAAATGTAGGAAACAAATGTAAGCACCAGGGCACAAAAGCTAACATGACCTGAACATAGTTTCCAATTAATATTGCAAGAGTACACTAGTATCAAGGCATTCAAATCCAAGATAACCATGAGTGCGATCATGCGTAAACAAACAGATCAATAACAAAAAAAACAATAACAAACAGAGAAATAACAAGCAAGGTGATAGTATTGACCTCACCATGGTGTGCAAATAAACAAGATTGAGGGATGTGAGGTTGTTCCACCTTAGTGCAAGAGCTCTTATCACATACACCCTGTTTATTTTCCATTGCTAGATCATCGGGACTACACCAACTAGAAGTAGACAAATAAAATATCAATGAAATCCATGAGAATAGACAACATACAAAGAAATATTCAGGCATAGCTCAGCTAGTTTCAAAGTTTTCAAATATATTCATGTTTGAGGTGTTGAAAAACACCATTGTGCTTGTGAGTGCATTGTGTTTGATTGTTATCGATAGATGTTTACGGTTGAGATATCTGATGTGTGTTAAAAAAAATAGATGTGTGCAAAGATAGTGTTAAAAAACATTGTTTATGGTGGTGTTGAAAAACACCAGTTTGTGTTAGTAGCGAGTTTTCCTTGAGAAGTGACAAGATTACTGACTCAAGTGTAAAACAAAGATGTGATCAAATGGGGGGCCTGTTCCCCCAAGTAATGCTGACTGACTTGATGTATGTTGCGAGGAAAAACAAGATTTGATTACCCCAAAGTGTATAGTGCTGAATCAGATGTCAAGTCAGTAGGGCTCACAAAAAAACCAGAGTGTCACAAAAGTGACCAAAATCTATGTACAAGCTAAAGCAGAGAATCATCAAGACCGAGTGTCAATAGATAGAGCATTTGAGTATAAGTCCAACTGAAATGGATGTGAGCAATCTCAATAGTATGACAATAGTAGGCAGACACAGTGAGAACCACTGGTGAATGACACGAGAGAAATGCTCAAGTGAAGCTTGAAGTATAAGCTAGACATTAGTAGGTAGATGTAGTGAGGACCACTGGTGACTGATTTGAAGAAGATCCTTAAAAGATAAAAGGAAAGTGCCCCCTAGATTAGGAGGGTTTCCCTAAGAGTATGACCAGTTTCAATCCATGTGAGTTGGTGTCTTGATGGGAACTGAAAGTAAATGTAAGCAAGAAAGCATGAAAGTAGAAATGCGGGAAAGAAAATGCATGAATCCAAGTGGTGTGGTGATAGATATAACATTGTGGAACAAGAGGTGCTTGTTTACCAAGTTTTCACCTTCTTCGTAGAAATTCTTTTTTTGCTACCCTGATGCCTATTTGCAAGGTTTTCATCAATGGCACCTTTTTTTATTTTTCTCTTTTTTTGTATTTTTCAATTTTTGAATTTTTTGTATTTTTGGAATATATGATTTTTTTGGAGATACATCAAAGCGCCTATCACCAGGTTTTCACTAAGATGATATTTTTTCAGGACTTTTTCAAATTTTTAGAATTTTTTTAGGACTTTACAATATACATGAGCATACTAAAGATGTCTCAGCTATAGAACCGCTTCAGATGAAGAGCGTTGATGGGATCTTTGAGTTGTTCTCCTTCAGTAGTAGAAAGTTGATAGGTACCAGACCCAAACACTATAGTAAAAACATATGAACCAAGCCAATTTGTTTCAAACTTCCCTTTTTGGATATGATGTTGTTGATTCTTAGGGTTCTCCCTCAGAACGAGGTCACCCGCTTGGAAATATCTTGGTCTAACCTTCTTGTTATAGCTCTTGGACATCATTTTTTGGTATTCTTTAAGGTGATCGAATGCCACTTGGCGACATTCATCAAGTAATTCTAGCTCTTGTAGCGAAGATATTCTAGTATCTTCATCAGTAATGAGGCCCTTCAAAGAGACTCATAGAGAAGGAATCTCAAACTCAATAGGTAACACAGCATCTGCTCCATAAATCAACGCATAGGGAGTAGCCCCTATTGGTGTTCTAATACTTATCCTATATGCCCAAAGAGCTAGATTGATCCTAAGATGCCAATCTCATCTGGATTTATGCACTGTACGATGCAGGATCTTAAGGATTGTTTTGTTGGATGCCTCCGCCTATCCATTACCCTGAGGATAATAGATGGAAGACCAATGTTGAATAATTTTAAACTTAGAGCATAGCTTGGTCAAATCCTTGTTTTTAAATTGTCCCCCATTATCTGTGATAATAGCTGAGGGTACACCATGCCTGTAGATGATGTAATTGAGAATGAACATAGCTACTATTTTTCCATTGGCAATGGTGAGAGGGATTGCCTCCACCCATTTACTAAAATAGTTCGTAGCTGTGATTATAAACTTATGTCCATTGGAGGACGAGGGGTAGATCTAACCCACCAAGTCAAAGGCCCATTCTTGAAATGGCCAGAAAGTAATGAATGGAATAAGCAACTTAGCTGGAGCATGAATCAAATTACCATGTAGTTGACATTGTTTGCAAGACTTAGCAAACTGTGTAGCTTCTTTTTCCATATCTGGCCAATAGTAACCAGCTCTAATAAGTTTACGGGACAATGTCAGGCCGTTAGAGTGTGACCCATAGATGCCTTCATGTACATCTACTAATGCTCGTTTGGATTCATCAGGTTCTAAACACCTAAGGAGTGTACCATCTAGACCACGTCTATACAAGTCATTAGTGATGATGATGAACCATGAAGCACTACAGATTAAGTGACATTTCTCATTTTGGGAGTAAGCATCTGGAACAATCTGGTGATGAAGGTAAGAAAAGATGTGATGGTAGCGGGATGAGTCATGTCCTATAACTGAACAGATCATCCAGGAATTAGGGGAGTCATAGGCTGGGTAGCATAACGTCTCCACTAGGAATTCATGTCTAAAATCATTTTCAAGCATCTGTAGCATAGAAGCAAGAGTAGCCATGGCATCTGCTGCTTTATTATCTGCCCTTGGAACTTGTTGAAATGTGATGTGAGTAAAATACTTTTTAAGATCATCAACCAACCATTTATAAGGTACCAACTTGTCATCCCTTTTCGTATAGATATCATTTACTTGATTGATGACTAATTTTGAATCTCCAAGGACATTGAGTTCATCAACTCGCCACTCAAGGGCGATCTTCATACCATTGATTAGGGCTTTGTACTCAGAAATGTTGTTTGTATAAGGAAAAAACATCTTGTATGCTTTTGGTAAAGAGTACCTTTGAGGTGTAATGAACAGTATCCCACCACCTGACCCCTATTGGGTAAATGACCCATCAAAAAATAGTCCATGATCGATGTGTAAGAAGTAATATGGACTCATGTGGAAATTCAATGTGCAATGGTTGATGATCTACTTGAGGTGCTTCTACCAACTGATCTACTATTGCCTATCCCTTAATTGCTTTCCTTTCAACATATTCAATATCAAATTCACTGAGAAGCATGACCCATTTAGCTAGTCTACCTGTGACGGTAGCTTTACTGAGAAAGTATTTTAGAGGATCAATTTTAGCAATTAGACATGTAGTATGAGCCAACATATAGTGCCGCAATTTTTGTGAAGAAAACACCATTGCAAGGCAAGCCTTCTCTATAGAAAAATATTTTGTTTCATATGAGACCAAATTTTGACTAATGTAATAGATAGCCCTCTCTTTGTTGTGCTGATATTCTTGAGCCAATAGGATACCCAATGATGTATCCATAGAAGATATGTAAAGTATAAGTGGCTTCCCATGAATGGGAGGCATCAAGATTGGTGGGCTCACAAGATACTGTTTGATTTGTGTGAACCCTTCATCACATTCTTTTTTCCACTGATAAACCACACCCTTGTGCAAAGTCTTGGTAAATGTTTGTGACTTGTCTGCCAATTGAGAGATAAAATGCCGAATAGACTACAGTCGGCCTTGAAGTCCTCTCATTTGTCTGATATTTTTCAGTGGTGACATTTCCGTGATGGCTTGTACTTTTTTGTAGGATCTACTTCAATACCTTTGGCAGAGATGATATAGCCAAGCAATTTTCTAGATGTTACGCCAAATGCGCATTTCTTAGGGTTGAGCCTCAGACTGAATTGTTCCATATGATCTAGTAGAGGATCTAGATCGGAAAGATGCTTCTTTCAGTGCATGCTCTTAGCTAAAGTGTCATCCACATAATATTCCATTTTTTTATGCATCTTGTTATGAAATATGGTGGTAACAGCTCTCTGATATGTAGCACCATCATTTTTGAGTCCAAAGGGCATGACATTCCAACAGAAGGTGCCCTGGGCACATGTGAAAGCTATTTTCTCTTGGTCCTCTGGCATAATTTTTATTTAGTTGTAGTGAGAGAAACCATCCATTAATGAGTACATTTAATACCCAGCTGTCATATCTATGATCATATCAATATTAGGCATTGAAAAATCATCCTTAGGACATACCAAATTTAGGTCTCTAAAGTCTGTGCAGACTCGTATATATTTATCATGTTTTGATACTGGAACAATATTAGAGATCCACTCTGCATAATCAATTACTCTGATAAACACTGCCTAAAGAAGTTTCTCTAATTGAGCTTTGACAAGTAGAGCTACATGTGGATGAATTTTGTGAAGCTTCTACTTGACGGGCTTAACACCTGGTGCAATAGACAAATGGTGCATGATTAGATTAGGGTCTAATCTCGGCATGTCTGAATATTTCCATGAAAAGTTAATCTTTTTGCTTCTGAAGAATGTAGTGAATTCCTCTCTTTCTGCCTCTGATAGTGATTGTGCCAAGTGAATAATCTGAGGTTCTGCCTCTGTAGCCAAGTTGATAGGTTGAGTTGGTTCAATAAGCACAAATGATCTCTCTTAGAAATGACTTAGAAGCGCATCAAGTATCTCATCCTCAGGTGCCTCAAATAGGTTTTCACCTTTGGATACGTCTTTTATTTTGACTATTTTAGGCTCTGTTACTGCCACAATGTGGTTTTCAACATTATAGTGCCTATTTTTTCTTCTTTTGATTTTGTGACTAAGATACTTGATTTCAGCCTCAGTCATGTTGACACTTTCTTCACTAGTGGAGGACGTTACATGTTCGACAGGGTGTAGGTAACAGGCGAGAATGTAATCATTATAGAATGTAAGGACTTTGTTAGATGGGGAGGTAGAGTTCTAGTCTATAATCTCAGGATGGCAAAGTGAAAGAGGAATGATGGGTTCAAGTGTGTTCACGATATAATCATCAAAGGCATGGACAAGCAATTCAAGACCTAAAGCGATCTCATCCAAAGGTATAGTCAAATTCCTTTGATTCCTAGCGACCATAGTAGACGACATGTTAACACCTAGGGAGTTAGACTCATGTGACCCTACACTAGACCATTCACCTACTTCGAGAAGGTTTTCATATGCATTAGTTGTATCTGTATCTCTATCAAAAGTGGCATATGACAAGCTGTCAAACTCGTATTCATGGGAGTCCATTTCATCATTAGGTGTCATATCAAGAACATGAGTGAAATCAACCCTTTGTCCCTAGTTGGGATGAGTTCTACCTAGGACTTCTGCTATGGTCACATGAGAACCTTTTGACCTAGGTACCTCAGTAGTATTTGTAGCATCAACTATCTCTTGTGTAATGAGAAGTGACTAGAATTCCTGGTCAAACTATTCTTGAAAGTGTGGTGGTATGTATAAATCACCTTGATGACTAGGGTTCAGAGTATATATGTCTTTCATTTCTTCATAAGTTAATGGAGAAAGTGAAGTGGTGGTATCAAAATCACTATCAGTTTCTACTGTACTGACACATGGTACAAAGTTATCTGGCTCAGCGAAGAATGCTGCCAAGTCTGGAGGGATAGGATAAGGAAAATTATCCTCATCAGAACTATCTTCAGGTTCTACAATTTTAGGTGTTTCTTCAGGTGTTGGTTTCTTATCTTCTTGAGGTACAAACTTATTTATTCCCAGTTGGAATGTGAGTTTTTGGAATCCTATACCTGTAGAGTCGCGTGTTCTGTGACCAATAGCTTCAAGTGGTGCAATCAATCCCTTATGATTCACACCTATGGGACCATTTCCTTTATAGCCAAAATGTTGCATAATAGATCAACCTTTGCCATATTGCTCACGTTTTATGTCATAAGGAGGAGTTTGTTTAGAATTATCTTTTCCTTTATAGATCCAAGCTTTGATAGCTCTATTTTCAGCTTCTTCTTCTAATGGTATTGTGGCTTGTACAAAGGTACCACCATACTTTGTTGGAGGAGGAACCGTAGACAGTTTAGTGCTTTCAGAAGGTCTTGCAAAAGAGAATGGAGACAAAGGAAAAGATGTAATAGATAGTACAGGTTCAATCTGATATCCTCCCATATCAGTTTCTTTGAGTGTCAAGCTCTTTTCCATTTCTTTTAATTTATTCTCAAGGAGTTCAATAGATTCTATGTTGGTAGGCACAAAGATGTCAGCAGATTTTGTGAGGGCATTACAATCATAGCATGTATTAACAAGTATAGTCACTTTAGATCCTTAGAATGGGAACTTAATGTACTGATGGTATGTGGATGGGACAACCTGCATTTCATGGATCCATGTCCTTGCTAACAAAATATTGTATGCCAAAGGAACGTCAAGCACTTGACAGACAACATCGCGTTCAACAAGACCAACTCTAATTGGAAACACAAATAGCCCCTTGGATTTACGTTCTTCCTCATCATAGGCTTTAATGGTAATATTTTTGTGAGCATTAATGTAATCTTTTCCATAGCCTAACTCATTAAGGAAACTAGCAGAGCAAATATTGAGGCCAACGCCGTTATCTATGAGAACACGGCGAACACGCTTTGGACCTATCATGAATTCAATGTGCAGAGGATTATTATGCGGGTGACTCAAAGAATGGTAATCTTCCTCAGAGAAAGACAGGTGATGTGATGAGGTCAAGTGACCCACCATAGATTGAAACCGGTTAAGATCAAGATCTTTTGGGACATTTACCTCAGTGAGGGCTTTGTCTAGGATTTCCCTGTGAGTAGGGGATATTTTTTAGGAGCTCAAAAATAGTTATTTGAGCATTAGTACATTGCAATTGATTGAGAATGCTGTAATTGGTAGCATTAGATGAGGAACCCACTTTTGGATACTTAGTAGTAGAGTCAACTTTAGCTTTGTTTGAAGGTTGAGTTCATGTAGATATAGAAGGCTCAGGGCCTTTGAGAATGATTTTAGCGCGAGATTGAGTAACAACATTAGCGCTGACTTGAGACTACTTTTGTTCAGAAGATCAAGGCATAGACCCTCGCAATATGAAAGGTGTTTTAGAATTGGAAGTATCTTCCTTTCCCTTAAGAATGATGACATTACAATATTCAGTGTCAATAGGTTCAACCATATTAATGAAATTGTCGTTATTGGTGTAAGTATAGTTGACCTTAGCATCAGTATTTTTGCCTTTAGATGATTCACCTTTCCCATGAAGAGGAAAAGGATCCTTCAAAGCTTTGTGATCAAAATTTTTTTTGTGACTTCCCACAACAATAACCTCACTATCGATGAGATCCTAGATTTTATGCCACAATTTAAGACAAGTAGTTGTTTTATGACCTTTGTTTTGGTAAAAATCACAATAAGGGGATTCATTCTACCAAGAGGGTCTTGGTTGTGGATCATAAGGTCGTGAATTATCCAATGGAGTGAGTAAGTGATTGTCCACAAGAGTCTTGTAAACCACCTCAAGAGGTTCTCCTAAAGGAGTGAATTCACGCTTGGGTCTAGGAGCCCAAGGTTTAGGTCTAGAAAATTGTGAAGTACTTGGTTTAGAATCTACCGTAGCCTTTTCAATGCCTTTGGCTTCTTGGATCATAGAAGTGAGATTAAAGGCAGCCTTGGAAGGCTTAGGAGTCACATTGTCTACAACGCCATCATTCACAACATTTTGGTTCTTGTTGGGAAATTTAGACTTATCTTTGCTTGAGGAAGAAGACCCTTCTTTATTTTCCTTGTGTAAGGTCAATTCTCCTTTCTTGATCATAAATGTCTCGATTCTTATAGCTTGTTTAATCATGTCATCAAAGGTTAGAGGACCTTGTAGCTGTACTTGATACCCAAAGTTGGGGAGAAGATTGTCGAGAAAGATGTGCAACTTTTCTGATTCAGGCATCTTACGAGAATATCGTGTATAGAGTTGTCTCCATCTTTGGAGAAATGCCAAGAAGGATTCCCCATTATTTTGTTTCAAGTTGCAAAGATCTCAGATATGAACCGGATGTTGGATGTTGTGAGAATAGTGTTGTAGAAATAAATTGGCAATTTCGTCAAAAGTTTTGATGCCAGTTGGTAGTCTTGAGAACCATTCCATAACTGATCCTCCCAAACTACGTGGGAAAAGATGCATAAGATAGGTTGTGTCATGTATGAATTCTATGGAGAGAGCGCCAAATTCTCTCAAATGGTCTTGAGGGTAAGATGTACCCAAGTATTTGTCATATTTAGGAAGTTCAACTCCTTTGGGAAAAGGAGGCATGTGAAGATCTTTATCAAATGGGAAAGGACATATGCTTTCTAGTGTGAATTGTGTAACAGGTTCATCTTTCTCTTTCAAGAGTTTAGAGAGTTTCTCTTGCATGGTTTGCATTTATTTTTGCAAGCGAGAATTTTTAGTTTCTTCCTCTTTCTCAATAAGTGTCTCTACCTTGTAATCAGAGGGAAGTTTAGCACCTTGGGTGGCTAATTCAAGAAGGTATTTCTCCTTCTCTTCTTTCTTTATGACCACCATCATCCTCAAGAATTTTTTATTATTACGGGCTTCTGTTATATCCCCTTGGGTTATCTCCTTCTCTTCTTGAAGAGGAGGGTTTTCAGTCTAGTTGAAACAAGGTCCACCCAGTTGACTATGATCTGTCATATTGCTAGAATGCAAGGATTCAAAGTGTAAAGAATCGGTATGCAAAGATTGAGTATTCTCTGAATATGGGTCTTCTTGGAACAAAGGATTTTGAACCCTACCAAGATCCACAGGAAATGACCATTTATTGTAAGGTCATCATACTGGGGAAGGAGATGGATATGATTACTCACTAGATGTAGTCGGTAATGGGGTGGAAATTACAAATTCATCTTGATTGATTGAAGGAAATGTTTTGCCACTTCGAGTTGTGACAGTCATAGACAAAGTTTGAACAAAGGAATGTGAACTAGGACCAAACTTTAAATTGTCTCAAAGTAATTGCACAGAACATTCCAAAAGGTGAAGTATCCTTGGTGCAAATCATCTAAGATGAGGCTAGAAAAGCAAAGAGATGACTATTGCAACAGAAGGCATGATGACACAAATGAAAGAGATCAAAAAGACATGAGACAAGACCAGTTTAAGTAAGAATCATGTAGTTCTCAACCCAAGAAACCAAGTTTTAGATATGTGAAGATAGATGGCAGAAAAATAGACCCATATCAGAGACCAAAATTGACAGAAGTACAACTGACTGACATATTTTAGCTCACTGTTTTGGACAAAACACTCAAGTTTTGCATGATGAAATGCTCTATCACGCGAAGTTTCTCACCGAACTATGGAAAGAAATGCTCTCTTCGCATGAAGAATGGAACTAGTTGAAAGAATAAAGAATGATAGAATAATGGCACTGTTGCCAAATATCACACGATAGTATACTACATATCGCACAAAGATTCTCACCGAATGATGCGAAGATTGAGAAATTTCATGTGAAACTATGCAAATGTTTGAAAAAAAGATGTTTACAGAATCAGACTGTTAAGACCAGTTTGTGTTTCCCAAGATGAAATCATGTTGTTTTCTGACAGATAGTTCAAGTTATAGATTGTTTTGGACATGTTCAAGATTGACAGTTTGTGTTTTTTGACGATAGTTTCGGTTGTTCAAATGATACACCCACGCAAAACACATTAAACATAATGTTTGTTGTACTAGAACAAGAACATCACAATCCTAGGATAGCCAGGACAATATCTGTTGAATCCCCACTTGAACTAAAGTTTAGCTACACTTACTCTTAGTGGATAACTTAGAAGCTTGGAAGCACGGGCTCCTCCTTACATATGCATTCACTTCTCAGGCATACCAAGCTTTGGACCCCAAAGGAATTACTTCCCAAAGGGTTGTTATCTCTAATAAAAGCTATAAGAATGTGGGGCATCTTATTTGGTCTCTGACCTTCCACGCCAACAGATAGAGGGTTTTTGGAAAACTAGAACAATAGTTTGTAGTAAGGTCATCTGTTCAGGTGGTTGTGATCAAGTTATTTTCCCAGTAAAGGGGGCTCTCCCAATCCTTTCAAAGCAAGGCTTTCACCTTAAGGATGTTGGGACTTTAATGCACCACTAGGGTACTAGAGGAGATTTTGGTTGCCACAAAAAATTCACACCTGTCTATTGTGACATTAATCACAATAGCATTTTTTGTATACCGGTTTGGAAGGGCTTGGCTTTAGCCTATTACCGGTTGGGCATCCACTCTCACCAGCTCTGCTAAAGCTCTTGGGACGTAGCCACTCTAGAAGAATCACATGAATTTCTCTTACACCCATGATCCATAAAGGTGAGAGGAGAGGATACATTCATGTAGTTTTTAGGATTACAATCTAAAAAACACTTCAATCACGCAAGACAATGGTTCATTATAAGCACCAACCGAAGTGTGTTTTAACTACTAAAAATAGATATAAGAAGTTCTGAAAACATGCAAGGTCTTCAACAAACATCCTACAATAAACCCATTAGTAGTTTTTTATGCCTTTCTTCATATCAACGTCCTACAACAAACATGTCAGAAGTTTATGATGGATTTTCTTTGTCTCAGCGTCCTGCAGATTATGTTGTTTCAAAAGATAAAATCAGAGAAGCATAGATGTTAGAAAACAACAGGTGGTTAGAAAATTAAGGCAATAAAATATCAGACAAAAATCTCTAGAATGGAATTTCACACGATAAAGTATTCTAGATCTCATAAAAAAGTGTTGCATGTCACGTGAGGAACTAGAAAGTTTGTGCAAGATTAGAACAAGACTTGTATGAAAGTACGGACAAAATGCAAAAAAGTGAAAAAGATGAAATGAAATGAGGCTAGAACAAAATGTACCTACCCCTCCATGGGCGCCAAAAATGTATGTGGTAAATATGGCCTTGTTAATTCACCATACACTTCAACATATTCCTTCTTCATCAGATACACACAAGACTAAATATGAGATTATTCATCCTGTCTGCCTGCATGATTCGACCTATTGCCTTCTATCCAGAAGGGGTTTTTGAAATAGCTCTTAGAATGAGAGTCTCATAACCATGGACCAATCTAGGAATGAAGGATTTATCTCCATGAATGCAATACAATGCAAGATTATTCTAAGAAATGAGAGATGTAAGATAATCTAAGACATGATTTTCAATGCAATTATTCTAGAAATTGAAACTATCTTATTGCAATATGAAATTACTCTATATGAGATATTAAGAAATGTGACAATAATTTAGTATTCTAACAATGCAAATGTGAGTGGGGGTTTGCATGAGAGAATGAGAGTTCTTTTATAGACTCAAAGATGATCAGAATAGAAACTTCCCTCTTTGAAATGAAACATATAGAAAAGCCAGTTTAAATTAGAAAGCTTTATTCAAAAGAATACAATAAATTGTTTTATCTCTGCTTTAACTGTTTTCTTTCTCTAATTTAATTCTGTTTTATTTTATTTTAATTGTTTTCTTTCTCTTTAAAGCACAATTAATTGAAAGATTCTATTTGTGAACAGAGATAAGATTTTTGAGAGAATATCCAATTAATTAAATAAATAAATAACCTAATATAAAGATTTTTCTCAATTATCTGAATAATTAAATTCAATTATTGAAATGAGCATATTTACCTAATAATTAAATATAATTTAATTCCTTTTTCATGTGTCTTAGCTAAAGAGGGTGAATTTAATTTAATTAAAGTGCTAGGACTTTATTAATTAAATTAATTCGATCATAAGGTTTGTCTTGCCAATAGATATTTAGGAATTAAACATAATATATGATTAATGCAGATTTAGGATTTTCTGCATTTGACACTTAGGTCAAGTAGAGTCAGTCAAAAAATTAGAATTGCCTAGTACAATAGGACTTTGATGATCTAGAAGAGTGAAAAATGCAACAAAATTGGTTAGGGTTGCAAAATGCCAATTTTGGGGTGTTACATGTATGACTACTAAACTCATCTTCCTCACCAAGATAATCATCAAGCACAAGGCCTTGTTCAATCTGAGCATAAGCCGCCCTTTTTGTGTCTACCTCATCTTATTCTAATATATGTGCAAGGAACTTTACATAAGGATCATGTGATGTAATTCCCAACTCACGCATTTTATTTATTAATTCCTTATGTAGAGGCCTAATGTGTGAATGTATCTCTCAAAGAATTCTCACCATTCTCATAAGCAAGTGTAGAGAAGACTCCCCTTGGAATCTCTCCAAGCTCCAAAAGACATTAAGGGGAGACATCATAGGATCCTCTTCCATGCTGCAACTTTGGTCTTCATACTGTGCTCTGCTAGGGTTTTTTCACCTTGCGTCCATCTCTGCATTTTTTTCCTTCGCACATACCACAATTATTATGGGAAATAACTTAGTATTTATGGCTTCGGCCACTTCCCACCAATCAGTTAATGCTGGTGTTGGTGTGGTCTCGGATAGAAATGGCGCCGCTAAGCAAACACCCCCACAAGTTTGTACCCAAAATATTCCACGAGGTATGGCTCAGCCTGACATTGTTTTATCCATTAATGAATTCAATGATGCATGCACTTGGCTTGAATCACACACCCTGATTAGCTATTTTCTAGATCACAACCCCTTTGAACATGTTCTCAAGGACTGGGTTGTGAAGAACTGGACTCCTCATGGAATCCAACTGGAAGGCATTCAAAGCCCTACTAAAGGCTTTTTCCTTTTTCACTTTTCTAACCCCTCCCATGTGGAGGCTATCTTTTCCAAAGGTCCCTAGAATATCAGGACCTCGCTGTTAATTTTCAAGCGCTGGTCTTGTGACTTCTCTATCTCTGATGACAAGAAGCTCAAGGTCCCAGTATGGGTCAAGTTCCCTGGTCTCCCCTTACGTTGTTTGCGTTTCATGCAAGCCATAGCACAAAATCTTGGTAGCGTTATATGTCTCGAGCATGATCATTTTCTTAATCCGCACCCTCACAAGAGGATCTGTGTTGAGGTTGACCTTTCTAGGGACCTTAAAGAGTCCATAGAGATTAGATTGGTGATACCACCTTCACCCAGAAGGTGCTCTATCTTAACCTTCCTAATACTTGCTTCCGATGTCAATCAGCGGAGCATAAGATTAAGGACTGCCCTCTAGTAGTGCCTCACTCCAAGCCTACTCCCAAGGCTGCTAATACACAACTGATTGAGGCTGGAAAAAAAGAAGCTAGAAAGAAAGAAGATGGAAAAAAAGATAAATGGATCACTGTCAGTCACCGTAATAAGCTCCCCAAGCATCCTATTTCAGCTCCCGCCTCCCATCTACCACCCGCTAATAACACGATTTTTTTGGAAACCCCTATTATTGAAGTTTCAAACCCTGTTGAGCAGGGGAAAAATGTTTCCATCACCCAAGTTTCTATTCCTACAATCAGCTTGCCTTCTATGGCTACCAAAATTATTCCCTCCAGTTCCTTTCACTGCTCTCGTAGCCCTTCTGGGCGTGCTGAGGTAATGCACACTGGCATGCAAGACAAGCAGCGTAATATTTCTCTAGATTTTCCTGGGTCTAGTTTCATCCCAGGGTATTTGTCTAATAGTTTTGCCTCCCTTGGGGATGAGGATGGAATGGAAGACACTGTTATTCCATGAAGTACATCTCTTGGAATGTTCATGGGTTGACAGACCTTCACAAAAAATATTCTGTCAGGGATTTTCGTAAGCGGTTTTGTCACCTAGATGTTTTATGCCTCCAGGAAGTTAAGATTTATGGTTTCATGCTTGATGCTGCTTGTAAAGTTATTTGGCCTAAGAGCCTTGCTCTCTATTCTTAGCATGAGGCTGGCCGAGGCAGATTTGTTACTCTCCTCTCTCCTTTTTGGCATTCTCTGCTAGTTAATCATGGTTCGGATCCCATGCAACAAGTGGTTTGGGCCACTTTCATTATTGAGAATCATTCCTTCGGCATAGTTAATGTTTATGCTCCCAATGATGCAGTTGAAAGATCTCACCTTTGGTGGTGGCTTGCGGATTCTCTGCCACCTGCTACTTGGCTTGTTTGTGGGGACTTCAATATGGTGGAAATGGCGGCTGACAAGGATGGTTTTATGCCATTTCGATGGATAGTTAGTGAGAGAGAAGCCTGGTATTACATGCACAATAAATTAGGGGTTTTTGATCCCAATGTGGGCCACCGCCGTTCTGATGGGGTCTGGCACACTTGGTCTAATTATAGGGCTTCTTATGACAGAATTCATAAAAGGCTTGACCGTGCCATGATCTCGGCTCAATATTTTTTTCCTTCTTTGATAAGCAAGCCTTACCTGTCCTTCCGCTTGTTGAGTTGACCTTGTCAGACCACTATGCCATCCAATTTAATATTGTTTGGCAGATATCTAAGGCTAGGCATCCCACCACGCAATTCTACTTTAATACTTCTATCCTTCAGCATCTTGCCACTGTGGCCCATATTCACCGGGTTTGGAACCTAGAGCCTAGACCCACCTGCTTGATAGGTTGGATTCAATGGTGGAATGACGCCCTCAGGCGTACGACTCACTTTTTATGCATCTATGGCTGAAAATTGGCCAACTATCATCATGGAGCTTATGATGCCAACACCAAAGCCTTGCATATTGCCATCGAAGCCCTTGCTCAAGACCCCTTCAATCAAGAGTTTCAATTCAATCTTTCCAAGTTACGTCATCAGAAGCAAGTGGCCGACAACCATGCTACCAGAGGAGCCCAGATCAAAGCCAGGTTGCACTGGTTAAAGGTTGGAGATCAAGTCTCTAAATAGTTTTTTATTGCCTTCCATCCTCGGCATACCAGTACGGGCATAGCCAGAATCTGTGAAGGTTCTTCTCTTTTCACAGAGCTTCCTGATGTTTTGCAAGCCTTTGTTCACCATTATTAACAAGTCTTTGCTACTCAGGGCCACTCCCTTGCCAGCGAGAAGGCTCTCAAGGATTGCATCGCGATGGTTCCTCAGTGTCTCTCCCCTACTTAGGGGGTCTTTTGTGACAAGCTGCTATCCCTGTAGGATCTTTGAGAAGCTGTGTTCGCCATGGCTAATGACAAAGCCCCTAGTTGTGATGGCTTTCCCTCTGAGTTTTACAAAACCCTATGGGATGCCATCAGCCGAGATCTTCACCAAGTTTACCTAGAGGCCTTTCATACCCAATCCCTTGGGGATATCATCAATCAGGGGAATATCAAGTTCATTTCCAAGTCTAGGGATCCTGAAGATATTTTCAACTGGCGGCCCATCACTTTGCTCAATGTCTCTTATAAGATCATTGCGAAAGCTCTAGCTCTTAAGATTCATCACATGCTTCTGCAAATTGTTTGGCCTGAACAAATAGGGTTTATTCAATCAAGATTTATTCTTTATAACATCATTTCTATTTGGGAAGGTATGGAGTGGGCTCAAAAGTCTAACCAAAAAGCCCTTTTTCTCAAAATTGATTTTGCTAAAGCTTATGATCATCTTGAATGGCATTTTATCCTTGCTATGCTTCAAGTTATGGGTTTTGGCCCAATATTTCTTCAATCTATGAAGATGATCTTCAATGATGCCTCCGCCTGCATTACCATCAATGGCCGACAGTCTTCTAACTTTGGCCTTTTTTGTTCCATTCGCCAGGGCTGCCCTCTGGCTCCTTCCCTTTATGTGTTAGCGGCCGAAGGGTTTGGATATTTTCTTGCTCATTCCATTTCTATGGGAACTACTAGGAAAATATCCTTTCCAAATTATTTTGAACAACTGGTCAATGGCCATTTTGCTGATGATTCCTTCCTCACCTTGGAGGAGGATGAAGAGAATATCAAGGTAGCCTTGCAGTGTTTAGACACTTTTTTCCTGGCCTCTGGCTCTGCCATTCAGTGGCACAAAACCCTGTGTTACAGATAGTCAACTCTTCCCGAGCCTCCCAGGCTTTCACAGTTTGGTTGGACAAAAATTTATCATGGGGAGATATTTCAGTTTCTGGGTATTCCCTTTGCTTTTCAAGGCAATCCTATTGATCTATGGAATGCAGTGCTTTCTAAGATTTAAAAAAAGCTTACTTACTAGATCACAAATCCGCTTTCCCTCGCAGGAAAATTTGAGATCTATTCCAAAGTTATGGCCACTATGCATGTTTACTACTCTTGTTGGGCCCCTTCCAAAGCCTCTTACAAACGGCTCTAGAAACTTCTCTGGGATTTTCTTTGCGCCTCTAGTATTGATCATCCGGGCTTTCACAGAGTCGCCTAGGACTTTTGTTGCCTTCCTAAGTCTTCTAGCGGGCTTGGTTTAATTGATACCCAAAAGCAAGGACATGCTCTTTGTGCCAAGTGGATTGTGCGTTGCCTCTCTGGTGATGAATCCTGGAAAATTCTACTTCGGCACTGCATTTCCTCAGGATTTCCTCTCCACAAGCCTACCTGGAAGGGGATTGGCTTTCAAACCCTTCTGGTTATGAGGGAACCTGTTCAGATATAGGGCACTTTTGTTGCCAAAAGTATCTGGAGAGCCTGGGAGTCTATCAAGCCTTGGCTTCAGTGGACTGGAAATGGATTTCGTGACGGTCTTTCTTTCAACCAGTAGAACATTTGGTGGTCTCCTCTTTTTTCACAACAAGGGATTCCTCTTGCTAGAATGCAATGAGTTAGTGCTCTTCGGTTCCACAAGTGTGGAATTCAGACCCCTAAAGATATCTTTTACAGAAGCACCATGAGTCTTCGATCCTGGGATGATCTTCGAGTTCAGTTTCAGCTCATCCACCCAGATCGTCTGACTTTTGACTTGCTGGTTTCTGCCATTCCACCTCACCTCTTGCACAAATTGGAAATTTAGTCAGTCAGACCATTGTGGAAAGACTGGAATTGGTATCCTGCCACTCCATTCACTAGTTACAAACTGAAACTTGGGTATTCATGGCTTATGCCTCATTTTCCCATGATTGATTCACTCAATCACCACTGGCATCTTTCCTCTTCGTAGAAGAGCTGGGGGTGGAGATTTTGCATCATTTGGGATGCTATTACTGAGCCTAAAATTGCTCATTTTTCCTAGTGTTTGTTATACCAAGGCTTACCATTGGGAGCTCGGCTCAGACATATGGGGGTTCCTGACCCCAAATGCCCTTTTTGTGGTCACTTGGAGACTCTCATGCATATTTTCTAGTTTTGTCATTGTGCTCAAAATTATGGGAATTGGATTCATGACTTTTTTTCTCCCTTCAGGCCAGAACCCTTTTCTTGGCACATGATTCTCCTTGGTGACTCTCCCAGAATACCTTCCTAGTTCACCCAGATTTGGCATTCCTTTCGGTTGGAAATTTTATTTACTTTGAGGAAAGATAGAAATGTTCTGCTTTTTCTCATAGTTCTCGGGATATTCATGTTTCTCTTTTTGATAAAGCATGTATTTGTAATAATGTCATGATGCAGATTCAGGTGCAAGCCAACAAAGTGGTCTTAGAGGTTGCCCACTTACAGGAGTTGCTCTAGCACTGGGGCAATGCCCCTTGCACTGTTGCCCGAGTGCCTCTGGATTCTCTTGTAGCTAACCATATGCCACCTAGGGGGTGATGTCATAGTTGTAGCTCCTCTGCCAGACACTCTAGGACCCCATGGTAATGGCATCACCGCTCCCCCTCCCCGCCTCCTCGGAGGGATGCGGGTTCTGGGTGGCCTCCTGTGATTTCTTCTACGGTGTTGCTCGGCCTTCGGCCTCTGCTCCTGATAATCAAGGAAAATTCCCTCACCTGGCACTGGCTATCTCGCCCAGGTGGGAGGAAGGAGAAGTTGAAAAAGAAGATCCTGAAGATGGTTGGGCCATCCCTGATCAAGCTCCTGTGCCCACTGTTTGGGGCAAACCGGATGACAGAGATCCTCCTCCTTCTTCTGCTACTACTCTCGCAGCCTGAGGGGCTCTGGTTTTATATGTTTTTTGATGAATAGCTATTTGTTTCCGGCCTAGGTGCCATGTGAACTTGCGGGGTGAATTTTTTCCCCCGGCCCTTTTTTTGTGAATTTTGTACTTTAATATTTATATTAATAGTAAAGGCCTCTATTCATCAAAAAATTATGATACTCAGGGAATTCAACACT
This sequence comes from Thuja plicata, assembly GCA_018584345.1. NCBI lineage: Eukaryota > Viridiplantae > Streptophyta > Pinopsida > Cupressales > Cupressaceae > Thuja > Thuja plicata. The sequence goes on from MU226909.1 coordinate 3,898,730, forward strand.
ATGAAATAATCTAATACAATAGAATATCCAAAAGACTAATTGAAAATATATAACTTATAACCATAAATAAAAAGAACAACACCTATCATTATTGATATTGAAAAACTAGTACATTGAAGTTCATGTTGCAATTGTGATCAAATTCTATTATACAATGTGTTTCTCATTTTATGATTACATTTTACACCACATATATATGTGGTTGAATATTTTTCATACCCCTTAAGTGTGAAAAGATATCATTTTTCATTAAAATTTAGAAAACACTTTTGAGAAAAAACTATTCAACTAACTAACTAATAACTACCTATCTTTCAGATTTGGATTTGGTTTAAAATACAAATCAGATTGTATGAACTTAATATTTGTACTGGAGATAGGAAATTTGATTTTCCAAACTTAGTCATTTTAAGATTTTGAATATTTGATCATTTTCATTCTCTGTAGACATCACCTTTACAACAGGTCAAAATTCCAGCATCTCTAAAACTTTCACTTGCAAAATTTTGATTATTCCTGTCACAGAGCTTCCTTCCCTAATCCCTCAACTTTTAATTGAAAATTAATATGTTGTTTTATCCCATTTAATATACTTCATCATATCATCTATTATTGGGCATGGAGTTTAGGATGCAAGTTTTAGAGTTTTATCACTATATAGGAATCCAAATTTTGCCAAAAAATTAGAGCTCCAACACCTTGTAGGTGTGAGATACAAAGATGCCCTAAATTCAACTTCAACCCTTGGAACACTTATCATAATTTATAAATTCAAAATGAGTCAAATTTCCAATTAATGCATCAAAATTGACAATGCCAGTTCCTAAAGATATTAGCTCTTGCATAACTAAAACCCTAATGGCATTAAGAGATAACAAAGTTCTCAATACTTTACTTGTCACATCGTCTTCTTCAATAATTTCACGAGCACTTTTGATATCAGCAACCACTTCTTTAATTATTTTACCACACTTCTTAATGTTATCACCTTCAACCATTGTCCTATCATCAAATTTTCCTTTTAGGATGTCAACCTTAGTTTTCTACACATATTTTTCATCACCATACACTAACTTCGATTTCTCCCACAAATCATAAACAGTTTCAAGATCTTGGATATCAACAAACTCTACATCAGATAATGTACTTGCAATGATTTCTATAGTTGTAGTATTTTCTTCTTGTTTCGTTAGTTAATTTTCATTGAGATTCTTAGTAGGTACAAAATGTCTATTACCAACATGATTCCAATACTGGTTTCTCATACCTTTTATATTAAGCTTCTTTCTACCACTCCATGCCGATTAGTTCTCTATTATAAATTTAGGACCTTCCTCCCTCATTATTCTATGAATCTTGACCTCAAGATGTTATGCTTGACCACAAAGAGGACCAAAGTTGTGATACAAATTGTTAGTCTTAAAGGTCCAAGAATACTGAGAGGGGGGAGGGCGGTGAAGCAGTATTCACATGTATCTGAGAATTTTTGTTGGAGTAAATAATCTTATTATTTACTCTTTATCTAAGTTTATTTAGGTAACCTCATTAACGAGGTTGATATATATCATTGACTCCAATTTGGACTCTATCATATCGTAGAGGATATTATAGAGTTCTATAAAAACTCTACTTCATCTAGGTTGAGACACTTGACTCAACCCTATCCTTGTTTTCTATATTCTCTTTCCTATTTAAGTAGAGCTTGTTGTATGTTTATACTCATCTCAAATCAATACATTTCTAGTGTTGATAATAGCTCTCCTCTAGTGGATGGCTGGAGACTGGGTTCTGGATATAAGATAGTTTATCCTAACATGGTATTAGAGAAAACAATATCCCAAATACTTCCAGCTTACTTAAGAGTTTTTATTTCTTGATTCTTGAGGTTGAGACTAGTTTGGTCTGTAGATTGTGATTTTATTGGGATTGTGATTTGGTTGGGCCTATTCAAAGTTTTCAGGATGTGTGCATGTCATTTCTTGAATTTTTTTTATCATCTTGCCAACTTTAGCGACATTGAAGCTAGTGCCCTTTTTTGGTTCTCTAGTTACTATATCTGCATAGCCGATGGATTGTGATTGGTCATTGTGCCTTTTTATTATTGCATTTTTTTGGAACGTCTTGCCAACTTCAACAACATTAAAGCTAGTGACCTTTTTCAGTTCTCTAGTTAATATATTTGCATAGTCGGTGGATTTTGATTGGTTATTGTGCTATTTTGCATTACTAGCGATCATGAGATTCATCAGTGGATTTATTGACCACTTGCGCCTTTGTATCTTAACTTTTATTTCATTCAATTAATGGTGTTTGGTGTGCATTAAATGTTCTTAGCCAACCTTTTGGTCGATGTTGTGAAGACCTTTGTTAGCTTGTGTTGTCAATCTCTACCACTAAGGCTTTGATAGCCTATTTATATTGATTGCAACTTGCTCCATATTTTATTTCTGTGGAATGGATTGAATTCTTAATGTGTTAGCCAATGCTCAATTTTTTTAGCCCATGAAATACTTGGTGTTATGGGCTCACTTTTAATACTTTCAAAGATGAGTTTCTCGATGGTTTCTTGGTGTTGGGGAAGACTGCGACTTCAAAACTAACAGATTGAAATTCTCATATTCCAAGCCAAGATTTGAACCCAGAGATTTGATAGAGATAATGTCATCCCTGATGTCATTTTTTAAAGAAAAATCTAGCGAATGAAGTCCATTCTCTATTCATCAAACTTCTATGTTCACAGTGTGAAGCTATGTTTCCAAAAATAAGAAACAAGAAACGAGACCGCAACGACAATGTGACAAGAAACAAAATATCTAAAAGTTGTGCATAAGAAATATATATATATATATATATATATATATATATATATAATTTTGTCAAAAATACATAAAAATTAAAATAAAATTACATGACATGTATATGCAAGTTAAAATAAAAATGCATAATATTAAAGATGGTTGATAAACAATTTAATTATATATAAATACTATTCAAAATTAAATATAAAAATAATAAGAAATAAAAAAAATCATATCATTAGAATATTACATGCCTCTTAATAAAAATTAAATATAATTACATATTAAATATCTTTAAAATTTCAGAGCAAAATTATAGTACTTTATAAAATGAAATAAAATAAAAAATTTAAACTTTTATATTTGGCAATGCTTAAGAAACAAAATATTTATGTAGAAACACACGTTTTTGCATTGTAATATTTCTTGTGTGTTGAAACGCGGAACACCAGGCAAACCTTGCATTTCTGGCAACATAGGTGTGAAGTAGTTGAAAAGTTCATAACTATACTTCCTGTTGTCGTCGGGCTTGTATGCCAAGTATCCCACTATTGCTTGACTATGATTGGTAGAGATCTGAGGCGTATACAAATTCCATTGTGAAAAGCAAAGAAAAATACACAGTAGGTGGCTTGATAGAGAAGCAACTTCATCCATTCTGAAGACAAGACATGGACAACGATATGTCGTTTGATAGTGAACAAGGATACAAAAAAGTAAGGTACCCCTATGACTCCATATTGTGAGGCTAATGATGTAGCCATGAAGTTGAAGGATGGTTTGCTCTGCCATGAAGAATGACATATTGAACAAGTTGCAGCAGTGGTCTCTGAAAATAAGTGTGCGGATGAAGATCACTACTACAAAGAGGGGATTAAAGACAATTCTTGAGACATTTTTTTATAAATTGTCTTAATTTGAGACAAAAAGAAAGTTGTTTATTGTCTTAAATATGTCTTTAATTGAGCGTATTAATGTATTGTCTTAAAACATTGTCTCTATAAAGACAATATTGAACAAAAGTTTTTTTATGTCATTTTGTCTTTATAGAGACAATTTTGTAAGACAACATATTAAGACGTTCGGTTAAAGACATATTTGAGACAATACACAAATTTCTTTTTATCTCAAATTAGGACAATTTATTAAAAAATTGCCTCAAAATTTGTCTTTAACCCCCCCCTCTATGTAGTAGTGGAGTAGTTCATATTACGAACATGATGGATTCAAACCACTTTCCTGTTGCTTATAAACAAAGTGCTCTTCCATTGAGCTAGTTTCCTTTAAAGAATTATATCCTTCAAAATCTTGGGTTTAGTGGTAAATATAAAATTTTGGGATTAATTCTAAGTTTTTCCATATGTTGAAATTAAAAAAATCTGATGTTGCAATCAGGAATCATTTTTCATGCCATTCCTTGGCATTGATGATTTTTGTTGTGGTAAATTCCTATTATCCTTTTCGTAGACAAGTTGTCAATTGAAAAATATAATACTCTAATTGAATGGAATAAGAATCCACCAAGGGAGAACATTCCTAGGTTCAAGCAAATACAATTTCATTGAGATGATGAATAGTAATATTTTCAAAAAGAATGGATCTAAAAGATTGAACCCAACACCCAATGGAGTTTAATAACCTATCAACGATATGACATTCCTCATGAAAAGTTTCTATTAAAATCTTGGATTTTTAAATTGATGTGAGAAGTCTTTAATATCTTTCTACACTTATAGTACATAATAAATTCCATATCAATATTAAATGTCTTTAATATTGATGTTCATCCTACCAATGAATAATAGCCATCAATGCAAAGTACATAATAAATTCCAGAAGAGCAATATTGTTGTTCATTGCTACAAGTTTCAAATGGATATCAACCATAAAATTTAGACTATCATAATAAGCATCATATGATAAATATTGTTGTTCATCCTTCCAACAAATTAAAAACCATCAAATGTAGAGTATCAAAATATATGTCATATTACAAATATTGGGTGTTCATCATTCCAACAAATACCATCACTCTACCACAAGAAAAGTATACCCATGAAGCTGGTAATATTTATCAAAATATAATGGTGAGCTAATCCTTAAGTAATTATTAGTGCTCGCAGATGGCTTACCATATTCATGAAAGTATTGTGAAAATAAAGGGGAAAAAGCTATATTATTGCAATTCCACTTGTGTGTACTAAGTCACCATAGTCACGCTTAATCACATAGTGAAAATTATTGAAATCACATTAACTTCTGAATGTTGGAGGAAAAATAGTTGTATACTAGTTTTGGTGACTTCTTGATGGGCTTTCATTCAAAAATAAGGGGTTTTTGATATTTTTCATGCAAAAATCACAGCGAGTTTTCTAAAAACTTGTCCCCAAGTTCTTCAACAATTACTCACTACTTGTTCTAGCTCACAAGTATTTGTCTAGAGTTGTAACTATGGGATATAATAGGACTAATTTTATTTGATATTTGTTCTCAAAAATAAAGAATATTTTTTTTGACACTAAATCTTATGCTAACAAAGAAGAAATCATTCCTACTAAACCAACAAATCAATATACATCTCAAGTAAATGGTTTAAATTTTTCTTGAGGTGGATGGAACTTCCTACATAAGGAAGATTTAAATAAATTCCTTTTAATTATATAAAGTGTGAGAGAAAAAAACATTTCATGAGTACTAGACAATAAATCATTCATATTTAGGTTGACTTAGAGAACAATCTATTCTTCATTTCCCAGTTATGGGTTGATGTTTGATGTGTGACAAAGTTTATATTTATAGATCTCAATAACCTACAAGGAAAGATAATGTACATGATTTCTGGGTCTTAGAAGGCATCTCTTTCTCTACATGTAATGAGAAGTTGAAAACTAAGTGCCCAATGCTTGGCTAAACAATTGTCTTAGAAACACATAGCATTAGACTGCTACTCTAGGATTGGACACCCTTAATGGTTGCTAAGTAGATTATTTAGTCTCATTTAATTATCGACCAGGGACATAAACTTGGAATGGTATTTGCAAAGTATATGGTTCAAACATTCTTGATTCTCATGGCTAATCCTATGGAATTGAAATACATTAAGCTTCAGGAATCTATACTATCTCAAGTAAATGCATTTTCTCTAAGAAAATAGTAATCATGAATAGGGGTTACTCTACTCGCCAATGCTGCAGGAACAGTCCACCAGTTCTATTACCAGTGGCTACAGGAATAATAGAGCTCTAGCTACTTCTTAATGAACAAGGAAATAACTTCTAATCTAATAAAGAGATTCACTCACCAAGTGGGACCCCTTTGATGAGAGAATATAAATTCAATCAAGATAAGAAACTGAAAATAAAATTATGCACTCTATTCATTCATGGAGAAAATGTACTTGGAAAGTAAAACAGTGTTACAATGTTACCTTCTATTCTAGAAATTATATCCACTAACTTGTGACTCTCAAGAGTTACAAAAGTCATCTTATTTAAAGAGAAACTAAACTACTCCCTAAATCTAGGATCACTCCATTAATGAGGAACACTAATGGATACAAAGTTCTCATAACATAAAATATTGAACAACAATAGAAAGTCTTCAAGTTCTTCCTAGAATATAACATACAGTGGTTCTAGATTTGTGCGTGGTGTTTACTTAGGAACTGAATTGACTTGTTCCTCCATGAAAGTCCTGTAGTACACCCTTCTTCAATGGCTTACTTAATTCCTTTGTTTATGCTGGCGCTTCTACAAGCAACGGTTGTCATTGATTCCTTCAACACCACGTTGCTATTTTTGAATGCACTATGACTTGATTCCTACAACATGGTTAGCATACACATCTTCTGACACATAAATATATCTTATCATTTAATACTAAGAAAGAAGTGTTAGTTTCCATTTGATACTCTTTCATGACATTCAACTACAGGAAGAAGACTACCCATAAACATAGCATAGGAGATAGGATTATTTACTAGCATGGAACTACTTATATGTTGCAACTTTTATCCATCAGTTCCAAGAAAAATACATCATGTTCTTACCATCCATTTACCTACTTATGTCTTTGTTTCATAAGAAACCTGCTGGAAAAGAAAGTACGAAACATAGAAAATATGGCCTTTTAAGAGGCTCATCATTCCCCCCAACTACACTATTGCTGGTCCCTAGCAGTCATGAAAGTATGGATCCTCCAGCCCTAAGCCTCAGGTCACTAGCAGTCTTTTCACATGGTTCATCAACAACATAGTTGAAATATCCATGGTTGTCCCGAAGCCTATCCCACCGTTGTCTTTCCTCAATCATATCATGATCTTTTGCGCTCTCATTTACTGCCAATAAAGGCTGTAGGAGGATAGGAGGTTGAAACCTTAAGGGCATCCAATAATGTAGCTATATTGGCCTAGCATTATAAACCATGGGGCTTGACGAGTAGCAAGAGTTAAATTTTCTTGAGAATGAGGTTCCCTAATTTTTAAGTCATGGGGCATCTGTATCCACCTCTGTCTGCAAGATGCAATTGTGGCCTCAACATCTTGTTATGAATGTTGTTCCCAATCTGTGTATACCCACTCTTTGACTGGAAGGACCTTGTGATACCCACTAGGATTCATTATGATTGAGATCCAATCAAGGAAAGTTCACCTAGAACTTTGAACTTTAGGTCTCATTATGAGGGGTGTGTCTATCTCATTGTCTCTATATGGAAGATCCTAATGCTCTTTGGTAATCTCATTCTAAATCTAGGACATTACTTCCCTCAGCTGAACATCTCCCATGTAGAGAAGTGAATTCCAATCCCTATTGTCTGGCACAACTAGCTTGTGTAAATACAATTCACATAACATGTTTTTTATGGGCATGGGTACTGAATGGAAGGCATCACCAAATTTGTGAGGTGTAGAAATAGAAGGATTTAATCCCTCTACAATCCTTGTCAATTGAAAGTTAACAAATTGTTCATTAAGGAACAAAGCATAAACTGGAGATGGTGACCTACATGCTATTGTTGCAATAATCAATTCAGTGATCTGCTCAATTCTTTTCTCCAATACTGCAATCCAATTTATTTTTTGTTCAAGTTGAAAAGCCTATTCCTCAACTATCCTTTTTAGTTTTTCTATCTCCAGTTCCCATTGTGCCTTTTCTCATGTACAATTTTGGTACAAACTCAATCCTGCTGCTAAAGGGGTGGATAAATCCGGTGGTGGCATGGGTTCTTAATGAAGAATATTAATCCACCTAGATGTAGGTTGAGGAATTTTTACTACTTCCTATTCAGTGGAAGTATCCCCTTTTCCTTTGTCATTAGTTTTCACTGACTCGTCTGCTTGGACGGATTCATCAATGGAAAATTTTCCTCTCCATATGACAAGGGTTTTTATCTAATCATCCACTTGGGATGACTCAACTACTTTGACCAATTTGTCCAACCCATCTTTACTCATTTGTTCAAACACCTCCTCAATAATGTCCTCATGTACTATTGGGAATTCATTAGGGGGTAGATTTTCTAAACTATCATCAGTATCTTGCCTGACAGAGTTATTGAAAAACCCCTCTGTTTCCTCAAAATCTTTATCAATATCTATGAGGATGCAATGAATTTGTGGACCACCTCTAGCTTCATCATTCATAATGTGGGAAAGGGTGTCACTATTTGTTCTTGTTGGAGCTATTGCCTGTGAAGAGGACTTTTCTATAGATTCAGAGGATTCAACATTAACTGAATCAGGGGCTTTTTCTGCCTTACTGGTACTAGAAGAAAGTCTAGTAATTTTCCTAATAGGGGTTTGAAAAGAGCTCAGAGGCTCCTTGTGTTTCTTCCTGCTGGAGGACACCTCCTCCGTAATGGCTATAGGAGGTTCTTCTTGTGTCACCTCCTTGGAAGAGGGCAATGTTTCCTCAGCTATAATTCCAACATTCTCATTATCAGGTGGTTTCTATTTTGGAGTCATACCCTCTATCTCTATGGTTTTACCTTTATCCTTCATTTCAACAGACCTAGTTTCCTCAGAAGGTGAAGTATCATGAGTGACATCATCTTCCCTAGTTTTTCCTTTCTTTTTAACAGACACTGGAGTACTAACATTGCCAACTCTTTTCCTAGATAGGGTAGGTATAGAAGAAGACACTTTAGGAACAGGTTATGTTTTGTTAATTACTTTACGAACCCCTATTGCTGTATTAACCCTACTACCTACACCCTGGTCTCTAGGGCCAACCACTCTATGTTCCATTACTTCCATGGCAAGTAATTCTTCCCAAGTCCCAATTTATTGTTTAATTAATTCCCTTTCTACAAATAGCTTAATTAAATAGTGATGGGAAATAGATTAAGCTTTTCCTGACTATACTAGAGGCGCCTACTTTTTCATAATATTAAATAGAAAACTAGGTAAGTTTACTGGCCTATTTTCATGGTGGAGAGCACTCAAAATCTTGAAATGTAGTCCATGTAGGTACTTGTAATGGCCCTCATAGGTGAAGTAGGATATTATGAATGTAGCCGACTACATAAACTCTATGGGTAATGATGTTTGTGAAGTGCCCTGCTTCTTATCAATATCCAACCGTGGGTCACCATGTAGGGTAAATTTTTCCCTGGCTGAACACAAGTCAATATCCTTACTCTACTTTTCTCCTTCCTATGACAACTATGAAACTTATGCTATGATTTCCTCTGAAAGTTCTATCCTCATACCCTTAACTACTTGAAACCCATTGCTCAGAGTATTTAGAAAATGAAAAGCAATTTCTTCCTCAAAGCCATTAAGGCTTAAGCAGTAATCCAACCATCCCCTTCTCTGAAACAATTCATAGGTGGTCGGATCCCCAAGTAGAACTTGATGATCTATAGGATTATGCGTCTGAAGGTCTCTGCCCATTTTAATTGACAAAAATGGCTCTGTAGGAGCTCCATAGATGCTACAAAACTAGAAAAGTGCATGACTTCTTATAGATGCAAGATGTTTTTTACGAGAAAAATTGAAGTACATAATAGATTTTAATTCCAAGCAAAAAAGCATTATTTTGAATGGTATTCATAAATACATTCACGTGTGTTAAGTTACGCCACCCAAACACATTGAAAAAAATGTCATTATTGAGTGAACCTTAACTTTAAATTGCTTTCAAATCATGATGACTTAATCAAGGAAGGACATATAAGCTCCCACATGACGGTTGTTACCGTGAAAAGATAAGAAATAAATAAAGTTTGCCTTTTTTCATGCTAAAATTGATTTGGAAATATTTGAAACAAGCATTAAATAACCCCTCCCCCCAACTAAGTGTAAGGCATGGATGCAGATTTTCCATAAACCAACTCAAAAGGAGTAAATCTAGTAGTGGTTTTCTGAGTTGTTCGATAATCCCAAATGGCTTCAAGAAGGCGGGTAGCCCAATCCTTTTTGTGAACATCAACTATTTTGGTGAGAATGGCCTCTATTTCCTAATTTGTGATCTCAGCCTACCCATTGGCCTGACGATGGTATGGTGAATATTTACCATGCCTCACCGTGTACTCATTCATTAATTCAACAATAAGATAAGAGGTGAACTGCACCACTTGATCTATTACTATTTCTGGAGGCACACAAAATCTAGTAGAAATAAAGTCATAGAGAAAATCTGCTACCTTATGATCCCTTGCATGCCTCATTGCTTTTGCTTCAACCCATTTTGTTGTGTAATCAGTGCATACTAAGATATAAGACTTACCATGGGAAGATGGCTCAATGGGGCCAACAAAGTCGATGCCCCACTTGTCAAATTGTCTTACCACCACCTGAGGCTGCACAGACATTTCACCAGAATTGGTGGGGATTCCCATCCTCTAGCATCAGTCACAGTGCCTGGTATGCTTAACTGCATCTTTATGTAAGGTAGGCCAATAATAATGAGTTTTCAACACCTTGTATGTTGTCTTTTTTCTTGCAAAATGGCCACCACATGACTCATCATGACAAGCCCGAAGGATGTCATATGTCTCATCTTCACGAACACATCTGTGGGTGACTTTTTCATAACCTATGTAGAACATAAATCCAGATATCCATGAAAAGTTGAAGCTCTTCTCAACCAGCGGTCGACGTTCACGTGGTGAAAAATGAGGTGGTATTCTTCCTGTATCAAGGTAGTTGGTGATGTTAGCATACCACAAATTTTAGGTTGCAAAAAAGAATAGGTGTTCATCCAGGAAGTTGTCATCAATTGCTGCAGGATTATAGAGAACTTGTAATCTAGAGAGGAAATCAGCCACCACATTAGCTTTTCCTATTTTATCAATGATAATTATATCAAACTCCTACATGAGGAGTAGCCACCGGGATAACCTACCAGAAATGGTGGGTTTGTTCATCAAGTATTTTATTTTTCAGTGATCAGTATAAACAAATACTTCATAACTAGTTATGTAATGTCTGAATTTATTTAGTGCATAGATTAAAGAAAGAAGTTCCTTTTTAGTCATAGTATAATTTAGTTCAACATCTTGTAGATTTTTTCTTATGTAATAAATTGTGTGCTCAAATATACCTTCTTTTTGTCCTAGCACTGCCCCAATTGCATAGTCAGATGTTGTTGGAGATTTACTTCTAGCAACTAGTTGATTGTATGTTTGTCATTGATGACAACATATAATATGCAGTAGTGTTTTGTATGTACTTATCAGAATAATGTTATCAATCCTTATGTGGTTATATTCATTTTGTAGACATTTTATTTATGTTTTTTTCATACATGCAGACTCTGATATGAAGTTTCAGTTGTGTTGTGTAATTCTATTTGCGACAGTTACACTTTCTGGAGTTTGTCTATATAGAGCTGATGTATTGCATTGGTTCTTGAGTTGCGCCTATCTTTGGGATATGCATGTGTATATTCAAGATTAGTTATGAGTTGAAGATAGTTATCTAAAGGTGCCAAATTTGTTTCAACAATATTGCAATGTTAGAGTTAAATTGGTGAGGCCGACTTTGTGAAGCGTCGTGTCTATTCAGTTTATATTACGCGGTTGTAGTTATTCTTGCATGGTTAGTTAAGTTGACAAGGATGTTATGAAGAGTTTCCTAACAGGTCCCATGATCTCATAGTTTGAGGAAGATACTTATAGTAGTTCATTTGTGGAATTCTAAGTGTGAATGATACAAAAAGAGACAGAAAAAGTACAGAGTAGAATATCAATTATGTTTCATTTATCAAGGATCTATGTGAAGAAGAAGTGAAAGATTACAATACATTGGAAGTGAAAGATTACAATACATTGGAAGTGATCAAGACAGCAAGTCTACTCTATAGTTCATCATCATATATAGTGCATATTTGTTCTACAGAAGGTTGTAGCCTTCGCCATTGAAGCAGTGAGCTTTTGGACAGTGAGTCCTCACCGTTAACAGGGTTATTTGGAAAAGACTCCTAACAGTGTCAAAACCTTAACCAGGTCACTATACTTATTGCATTATAAAGAGAAACTCCTAAAAGGGTTGCAAGATCTTCTGATAGGGATTATTATAAACGAGTATAGTTCATTGTGGGTGCTAATTCCCATCGAGGTTTTTACCATTTGGTTTCCCCGTAACCAAATTGTGGTGTTGTCTATTGTGTTATATGAATGTGCATTTACTTTATTATATTCTGGAGTTAATAAGAGAAAATAATTAAATTAGTGGATAACTGATTCACCCCCCTCTTAGTTATCCTTTGGGACTATTCTAACAATTGGTACCAAATCTAAGTGCCTTGAAGAGAAAGCCTATCAGCTTAAGGTAGATCAGATGGCATACTTCATAAAAGAGAGTCCTAAGTTTGATGGAGAGAATTATCTAGATTGGAAGAACAAAATGATAACACATCTACAGTGTGTTGGTTTTGAGATCTTTGAGATAGCCACACAAGAAGTTGATTTTCCCTCTTTAAAAGACCTTGCAAAAGATGATGCTAATAGTAAACAAAAGGATACATTCATAGTTAATGCAGTTTCCAAAGAAGCCCTTATCAGTGCACTATCTGACAGTGAATTCTCTGAGATCAAGAAAGTAGACAAAGCATACACAATATGGAAGTACTTAGAAGACATTTTTGAAGGAGATATCCAAGAAAAGAATGTGCGCAGGAAGACATGGAAAAAGAAATACAACAACATTGAGATGTTACCTGAAGAGAACATCAAAGCCTACAATCAGAGGATAAATGAAGCAGTTTCTGTAATCAGAAACAATGGTGGAGAAATATTAGAAGAAGACATAATGGACAAGCTGATGACTACATTGAAAATAGACTATGAGAGAAAGATCAATATTCTAGATGAAACCATGCAATTTTCAAAGGACTTCAAGAGAGAGACTTTGATCAGCAAAATCTCTGCATTTGAGATATCAATATTTAAGACTGAACCCAAAAGTGAAATAGCCTTCAAAGCCTTAGTTTATGGTAAGAAAAATTTACACACTTCAAATGAGAAAGATGAAGTCAATGAAGAACTAGAAGAAATTATTTCCATGATTTCTAAAAGAGAAAAGAAAGGAAAAAGGAAAGTATGAAGGACAAATTCCATTCAAATTTTTTTCATGCAACAAGATAGGTCACTTTGCATCCAAGTGTCCCACAAGAGTAAAGAAATTCAGATCTGATTATAAACCAAAATATAGAAAGGAATGTTATCATGCTGAAGAAGGTGTAACTGATGAAGATTTAGGAGAAGATGAAATTGGATTCATCTCTCTTAAAGACATGGAAAAATTTCTTGAGGAATTGGACATAGAAGATGAAAAGGAAATGCAGGAGTTAGCCCTAATTTCCAAAGCAGACATCAGAACTGATTGGATCATTGACAGTGGATTCTCTCACCACATGACATGTGATAAAGAAATATTTATTCATCTAGACAAGTACAAAGGTGGTATGGTTAGATTTGGAGATAACACTCCCAAACCTATCATAGGTAGAGGATCTATCACCCTGGATGGAAAGAACAAGACATATGATGTTTTGTATGTTGATGGATTACATCAAAACTTACTAAGTGTTGGACAGCTACTTGACAAAGGTTATCATTTGGAATTAAAAGACAACAAATGCATCATTAGAAAAAAAGGAGACATGATTACATCAGGCTCAAAAACAAAAGGTAATTTTTTTCATCTCAATTCAGATGTAAGTTGTTTTGCTGCAAAAGTTGATGATAGTTGGTTATGGAAAAAGAGACTCTGTCATATCAATTTTGATAATATTGTAAAGATAAGTAATGTCAAGGCAGTTAGAGACCTTTGAAGTATTACAAGACTAGTTGAAACAATGTGCAGGGAATGTGTTATGGGAAATCATGTAAGGAGCTCTTTCAGAAGCAAGCAGAACTCAACTAAAAATAAGTTAGACCTAGTGCATACAGATTTATGTTGTCCTACTCAGACAAGATCATACTACAGAGAAAGGTATTTCATTTTGTGTGTTGATGATTTTTCAAGGATGATGTGGGTTGCATTATTAAAGGAGAAATCTAAAGCCTTTTATAAGTTAAAAATATTCAGAGACAAAGTTGAGAATGAATCTGGATTAAAACTTAAGTGTTTAAGATCAGATAGAGGAGGAAAATTCACCTCTGACTATTTTTATGACTACGGTAAAGAAAATGCAATAAAAAGATAGTTGAGTGCACCCATAACCCCTCAACAGAATGGGATTGGATAAAGAAGGAACATGATCATAATTGATACAGCACGGACTATGATGATTGAAGGAAATGTTACGCACACCTATTGGAGAGATGCAGTCAATATAGCAGTCTATACTATTAACAGAACACAACTAAGACCAGGCACAAATAAGACACCTTGTGAACTTTGGTTTGGTAATGTAGCTACAGTAAAATACTTCAGAATATTTGGAAGCAAGTGCTACATCAAGAGAGATGATGGTGTTGGTAAGTTTGATTCTAGAAGAGATGAAGGTATTTTCCTTGCTCACTCTACTAAAATCAAAGCATACAGTTTTTTTCATTTTGAGATTAAAGAAGATAATTGAAAGTACTCATGTAAAGATTGGTGAGAAGTTCATGGTTCAAGAGAGATACTATGAATATGCACCTATAATTGAGGATGAGCCCAGGCCTAATAGTAAAGACACTGTTATTGAATAAATTTTTGATTGCATTGATGTATCATGTAATGAACCCGAATCAAGCAAAGAAGTATCACATATTATAAATGAGGATGTCACACCAAAAGTTTCAAAATTCACATCTAGGTATCATTCAAAAGATGATATCATTGGAGATCAGAGCAGCAGTGTTTTGACTAGATCTAAAGAAAAAATTTTAACAGTGGATGAAGAGGTATGTTTACTTTCAGAGATTGAACCTTTAAATTTTGAAGATGCTTGCAAGGATTCTGATTGGCAAAAAAGAAATGGAAGAAGAATTAGATCAAATAATAAAAAATGACACATGGGAATTGGTTCCTAGACCTAGTGACAAAAATGTGATTGGAACAAACTAGGTATTCAGGAACAAGATGTGTAATGTCCCTCCAACCCTGTCAAGTCCTGGTTATGCTCACTAGAAATTAGGAAGAGATATATGTGAGAATGATCCTTCTTGAGTTGGTTGCTTAAACCGAACCTCTTACAACTCACCATAACTTCATATTTTAATAGGGGAAATAATAATATTTACATAAATATGTTCCTTTATATCTTCATGT
>MU226909.1:3917231-3943899 GCA_018584345.1 Thuja plicata
GTTCTATCTCCTAGCACGGGGGGTGGAACTTTATCAGTTTCACATGGTTGGGTGGCAAATCTCTTTCGAGGTATTGTTCGTGGTTCGAGTTGTGGCTTGGATTTTGAGTTGTTCAGTGGTGAAGATTTTGTTCTTGTATCATGTATCTCTATCTTTTGTTATCAGGATGTAAATATGTATGGTTATCCTTGGGAAACTTGATGTAATAATCTTTCTTTATGCCCTCGGGCAATGTGCAGTAACTGTAATTATGTTTGTAAAAGAAAATTGTAAGAAATAAGTTATGTTTAAGGGAAAGGTAGAATTATGAGTCTGAAAAGGGGATTGAATATGGTTAAATCAATGAGAAATTCCTGCCTTTATCTCTTGTGATTTTTAAATGAAATTGAAAGTAATGATTCTATGTAAGCTTTTGCGAAGCACTTATAGTTGTAAACTTCTTAAGGAATACTCGATTTGACATGTGAATAGGGAAAATATATGTTATGAGTTCAAGGGTATCTCTAGGTGAAATAATAAGGGTAAGAAACATGTTTGCTATTAAAATAGTGATGAGATGTGATTCATTAAATGTATGATTCAATATGAGTAATGTGTGGTTATTCAAACTAGGTTTTAATCTCCATTGTACAAGGTTATAGATGATAATTTGTGGAAGTTAAACTTATGGAAAAATGATTCATTTGATAATTTATGTTGGTTATCAATACATGGATAAGAACTTTGCGCTCTTTCTATTATTATCTTGAAATAAAGATAGGAAGTAAGGACTCTTATTGGAAAAGTTTAATTGAGTTTTGATGGTGCAATTGGGTTGAGCATAGATAATGTTAAGGAGTAAACAAATATGAAAGAATAAATATGTTTAGTGGATGTGATTAGTAATGTGTGCTTGTTTCACTTCTAGGGGTAAATTACGTGTTTGTCGGTAAGGAAAATTAATTCCACTAGTTCATTAATGTAGTTGGTTTTGATGTGAAATGGAATCAATGTAAATTGAAGTTGTAATGGAAATAGAATTTGTTCGATTAAGTAATAAAATGAAATATTTAATAATGGTAATTGAATTCATTAAGGGAACCTTAAGGAATGTTCTTGTAAATGGTAATGATGTTAAGTTAGAATGTTTGGAAAAAAAAATTGTTAATTGTAATTTTAGGTCATAGACTTGATTCCTTATGGGTTCCCTGGCGGGGACATTACAAGATGAATGAAGATGGTACAGTGGTCAGAAATAAATAAATACTATTGTGTAAAGGATATGCACAGAGGGACGGGATAGATTACACTGACACATTTGCCCCTATGAGCAGACTAGAAGCCACTAAGTTATTCTTGGCCTATGCAACATTCAAAGACTTTAAAGTATACAAAATGGATGTCAAATCAGCCTTTCTAAATGGTTAATTAAAGGAAGAAGTCTACATAGAATATCCTGAAGGATTTAATCTATCAGATAAACTAGATATGGTTTCCAGACTGAAGAAAGCACTCTATGGACTTAAGCAGGCCCCAAGAGCTTGGTATGAGAGACTAGATGGTGATCTTACCAAGATTGGATTCAAGAAAAAGTAGTAGATTTCAACTTATTCATAAGAGAGACACCTGATGGATTATTACTTGTTGTGATATTTGTTGATGACATTATCTTTGTAGGTAATGACAAGCTTAGTGCATAATTTGTAAAAGAAATGCAGAATGAATTTTAAATGAGCATGATTGGTCCTATAAATTTTTTTTTGGGATTGAATGTAAAGTAGACAGATAAAGGAATATTCATAAATTAGTCCAAATAAGTGGAGGAAATATTCAAGACTTTCAATATGGAAGATTGTAAGCCAGTATGCACTCCTACGATAATAGGAAGCAAGCTTTCTACAAAAGATGATTCCACAACAGTTGACAAGACATTGTACAAATCTATGATTGGAAAACTTATATATCTTACTCAATCTAGACCAGACATATCTAATACAGTTGGTATTTTTGGTAGATTTATAGTTGAACCAAAATAGAATCACCTAATGGATATCAAGAGAATATTCAAATATCTAAAGGGAACTATAGACTATGGTTTATGGTATCCTAAATCAGAGAATATACAACTTCATGTGTATACAGATGTAGATTGGGTAGGTTGTATTGATGACAGGAAGAGTACTTCTGGAGGAGCAGTACTTCATGGAGATGGGTTGGTTTCTTGCGTAAGAAAGAAGAAGAATTGTATCTCTTAGTCAAGAGAAGAAGCTGAATATGTTGCAACACCATTGAATTGTTCAACAATGGTTTGGATCAAGTAGATGGTTAAATATTTTTGTGTACAGGTTGATTATCCTATTATTATTCATTCTGATAACACTAGTACTATAAACATATCCAAGAACCATGTGATGCATGCAAAGACAAAACACATTGTGATTAAATACCATTTTCTTTAAGAAATATTTGTAGATAATGAAGTAAAATTGGACTATGTGAGCACCAAAGAAAAGTTGGCAGATATTTTCACAAAGCCTTTATCAAAAGATAATTTTGAGTATCTTAGGGAGAAGTTGGGAGTAATTCCCTTTCCTGATTTAGATTAGATAAAGAAGCAAGTGCATCAGTCCATGGTGACTAATGAATGGTTGAATACTCTATTTCTGGAGTAGTACATGTGCCTAATGGTTTATGGTACCCTTTTCCATTGATGTAAAATGGGGATTTTATAGTAAGGGGGAGCGTATGCTCTAGGGGAGTATAAAGACAGACAAAGAGGCTATAGTTGTGTAGAGGAATCTTTGATAAGGATATTGAGAAGATTGTAAAAACAAAGAAGACACCATGTGCTGAAGATGCTTTTAATATCATATGTTTCCATCAATGTCAAAGGGGGAGATTGTTGGAGATTTACTTCTGGCAACTAGTTGATTGTATGTTTTTCATTGATGACAACATATAATATACAATAGTGTTTTGTATGTACTTATCAAAATAATGTTATCAAGACTTGTGTGGATATATTCATGTTGTAGAAATGTTCATTATGTTCTGTTCATACATGCAGACTCTTATATCCAGTTTTAGTTGTGTTGTGTAATTATGTTAGCAGCAGTTACAGTTTCTGGAGTTTGTCTGTACAAAGCCGATGTATTGCATTGGTTCTTGCGTTGAGCCTATCTTTGAGATATACGTGTGTATATTCAAGATTGGTTATGAGTTGAAGATATTTATCTAACGATGCCAAATGTGTTTCAACAAGATTCCAATGTTAGAGTTAAATTGTTGAGGCTGACTTTGTGAAGCATCACGTCTATTCAGTTTATATTGTGCAGTTGTAAATATGCTTGCATGGTTAGTTAAGCTGACAAGGATGTTATGAAGAGTTTCCTAATAGGTCCCATGATCTCATAGTTTGAGGAAGATAATTATAGTAGTTCATTTGTGGAACGCTAAGTGTGAATGATATGAAAAGAGATAGAAAAAGTACAAAGCATAATATTAGTTGTGTTTCATTCATCAAGGATCTATGTGAAGAAGAAGTGAAAGATTACAATACATTGAACTAATCAAGATAGAAATTCTACTCTACAGTTCATCATCAGATATAGTGCATATATGTTCTACAGAAGGTTGTAGCCTTCACCATTGAAGCAGTGAGCTTTTGGACAGTGAGTCCTCACCCTTAATAGGGTTATTTGTAAAGACTCGTAACAGGGTCAGACCCTCAACCAGGTCACTATACTTATTGCATTGTAAAGAACAAATCCTAAAAGGGTTGCAAGATATTCTAAAAAGGGATTATTATAAACAAGTATAGTTCATTATGGGTGCTAATTCCCACCGGGGTTTTTACCATTTGGTTTCCACGTAACCAAATTGTGGTATTGTCTATTGTTTTATCTAAATGTCCATTTACTTTATTATATTCTGGAGTTAATAAGAGAAAAGAATTTAATTAGTGGATAACTGATTCACCCCCCCTCTCAGTTATCATTTGGGACTATTCTAATAGATGCATTGGTGTGGATATGAAAGGGAAACTTCCAGTTAGGTCCTCTAAGAATAGGGGTCTTTTTCAATACATCTTTCAATTGATTAAATGATAGTTCATAGTCAGCTATCCAGTCAAATTATTCTTCTTTCTTCAAAAGATTGTATAATGGTGTGGCAAGTTGGTTGAAGTTCTTAATAAATCTCTTGTAGTAACCGGCATGACCAAGAAATCTCTAGACATCCTTCTACTTTACTAGAGTGGGGAGTGTAATGATGACTATAATGTTTGCAGGATCAACCTAGATACAAAATGATGAGAGGTAATGCCCTAGGAAAAATCCTTCCTCTATCATCATATAACACTTCTCACTATTAAGTGAGAGGTTGTAGTCCTGACATCTTTTAAGAAATTTTCCAAAATTGGTCCGAGCCTCTTCGAATGTAGTAACATTTGCAATGAGATCATCCATGTAAATTTTAACATAGTCACCAGTAATGTCATAGAAAATATTTATTAATTCCCTCTGAAAAGTAGCAGGTGCATTACATAATCCAAATGGAAATATAGAATAAGAAAATGTTCCCCATGGACATGTGAACCTTGTTTTATCATGATCTTCTAGTGATATCTGGATCTAGTTGTAGCCGCTGAAACCATCCAGGAATGAAAAATACTTCTTACCAGGAAGGTTGTCAAGTACTTGGTCAGTAAAGGGCAATGGAAAGTGATCTTTCTTGGTATCTTTATTAAGTTCCCTATAGTCCACACAAACTCACCATTTTCCACCTTTCTCTGGGACTATTATAAGAGGAGAGACCCACTGGGTGTTAGAAATGGGATATATAAAGCCAGATTGGAGGATTTTTTGCAATTCAGCCTTTACTATATCTCGTAGTGTAGGGTTTATCCTTCTTTGACCTTTCCTAATAGGTCTAGACTCAGGACTTATATAGATCTTATGGGTACACAATTTTTGTTCAAGTCCCTTCATGTCAGTATAGTCCCATGCAAAAGCTCGTTGAATCTCTTTTAAAAGTTGGAGAAGGCTAAACATCTGAGATTCAGTGAGATACTTATTGAAATTCAATTCCATACCCAAGGTGATCTATTTTCTCTTGACTTTATCTAGCATTAGAACTTCTACAAATGAAGGTGATTTCATCTCATGGGGTAACAAAGCATGGAAATAATCACGTGATGCAAGAAACTTAGATGAGGACTGCTTGGACAATATGGTTTGTAGGGAATAGTCAGGAACATGAAAAGAGGTTTCTTCAAATCCATACTACTTTGTAAGGATTTCCACTAGTATATCATCTTCCTCTTTTGAGACCATGAATGGATCTCTACTAATAACCATAAGCTATTGTATTGAATTGGCTTCGAGGGGGGCATCTCCTAGATCCGGCTAGACAACTTGGTCAAGTTCAGCTTGCAATTTGGCTGGAGAATATAGAGTTAACTTCTTGGTATTAATGCCATCAGATATGGTCATTTTTCCTTAGTGATATGCAATGAAAGCATCTATTGTGACTAACCAATGTCTTCCTAAGATTAATGGATACCCTCCTAGTGTGGCTTTGGGGTAAGCCAGGGAATCTAGTGCGACAAAAATATCCTCTACCATACCATCTGGCTTGACAATGAAATTATCTACTAACTGGAGAATGGTAGGTGTTTCCCTCAACCCAATGATACTAAGTCTTAACAACACATCCATAGTCATTACATTAATAGAGGCCCCTAAATCAACCAAGACATTATGTATTTATATGTCATTAATGTGAATGGTAAACACTGGACTCTTGGGATCAGATTATTTAGGCATCAAGGCTTTACTAAGCATAAGATCAGAAAGCTTCCCAAGAACATGGACAGTATCAAGATCTTTATTTTTCCTACTAGGGTTCTTTATACAGGCTTCCTTGATTTCTTTATTATAAATAGGAATTTCTTTGAGGGCATCTAATAACGGTATTTGGATAGTATTTTTCTTCAGTTGGTCAATCCAATCAGTTGCAATAGGATTCTCTCTAGGGGTTACTGATGTTTAAGCCAATCTTTGCAGATAAGGTGGAATTTTCTCAGCTAGGTTAGGCGGTGCAATAGGTGTAACAACAATATTTTGATTATTAGGAACTTCCTCAGTATCAAAAACATAAGTTATTATGGGTTCTCTCAATGTAGGCAATGTGGTTCCTAATCTTAGGTGGATGTCATTCACTTTAAATGAATAAGCTTGTTGCTTGTTATTAGGATTTGGATTTGTTTGCACAAGCAGTTGTGGCTTCTAAGGACTACTATTGGCTGCAGGAGGCAGAGGCATAATAGATTGTTGCTAAGGTGGAGGCATGATAGCTTGCTGCTAATTAGGCTAACTGGGTCCCCACTAAGGTTGTTGTTTCCAATTACCATGTGGTTGCCATTGGTTATTGTGTTCTGGCTGTTGGTACGGGTTAAACCCCTATTGGTAAGGGTTAAACTACTATTGGTAAGGGTTAAATGGAGACTGTTATTGGAAGTTATAGTTATACTATGGCTACTGATAGTTTTGGTTATTCTGTGACTATTGGTTAGACCAGTTATGATTCTAATTTTTTCCTTGAGGGCCAGAATTGTGGGGCTTTTGATTTTTCCATTGATTACTACTATTATTATTAAAACCAAAAAATTTTAGGGGGTCTTGAGGTATACCTTTTCTTTGAGCCCGTGGTCACCTTTGAGCCATGTTAAAGACCTCTCCATTATCCTCATCTATTGCCTTGAACTTGGTGGGCATTGAGGTAGTGTCCATAGATGCAACAGTTTTGGACTTACAGTTTCTTTTCTTCTCTCTACAGTGGGAGTACAATTCAGCCAGCATAGCTTCAGCATCCTCTTTCTTCCTCTGAGCTTGCATGGTGTCCAACTGAGTGGCCATGTCATTGATAATTTCCTACTTTAATTTATATAGGAGGTTGGACAACTCTGTCTTAGACACTCCGGAGCCATTTGTCTTATGAGGCAGATCCCTTAGCCCTCTTCCTTTTTTTACTGTAGCTCTTGAGTAATTCAGACATATGGTCTTGATATTTGCCTAGTTCTTTTGATTGATGTCCCCACCAGCCATAAGGTCCAAGGCTTCTATGCTCCCATCATTGACAACTTTGAGGAACATATGCTTCTGTGATTCCTTATTCAACTGGTCTTGAGTGTTGCGTTGCAGGCTAAACATAAAACTGGAAACATATTCTTCAAAGGTCTTATCCTCTTTTTGTTACATCTTGAAGATGTCATCTCCTTTTAAATCCTATCCTCTATAGTTATCTTTATATTTGGCAAGAAACATGTTTCTCAAGGTGTTCTAATTTGCTACAAAATTAGCTCTAAGGCCCATGAACCACTTTAGAGAAACCTCTTTAAGTGTTGACGGGAACAACTTCAGCTTATGGGCATCAGTTGTGTACTCATAGCTCCTGCAAAGGATGTCAAACTCAAAGAGGAAGGTCTCTGGATCTTCACTGATAAGTCCATAGAATTTTGGTAGTGTGGCGGCTGGAATGTTCTTCAGGTTTTGGTTACCTTGTTGAGGAGGAATTGGGAAGGTAAAAGTAGGCTGAGCCATCCTTGGAGCAGGTCCTGGCTATTGCGGCTGATAGATGATAAGAGATAATGGGTTTTCATGATATTAAGGCTCATCAAAAAGTACTTCCAAATATAGTGATAAATCAGAGGATGATGGTGATGAAATTTCCCTTTGGGCGTCAGCAAATGGGTTTTCAAAAAGACCTATCTTCTTCTTCACTATCAACTCAGGGTTTCTCTAGCTCAGGATTGAAAAGATCAAATGGTTCATCTTCATATTGAAGAGGACGGAATCTCCCATGAGGATGTCTTCTTCTATGCATAAAAGGATTGCTTGAAATTAAATCCTAGACTATGAAAACTGGAAACATGAACACCAAAGTAAGTTTGAACTAACACCATGCTCGTCAACGACACCAAAAATGCTTAGATAAACAATTGTCTTAGAAAAACATAGCATTGGATTGCTACTTCATGATTGGACACCCTAAATGGCTGTTAAGTAGATTATTTAGTCTCATTTAATTATCAACTAGGGACGTAAACTTGGAATGGTATTTGAAAAGTATATGGTTCAAACCTTCTTGATTCTCATGGCTAATCCCATGGAATTGAAATACATTAAGCTTTAGGAATCTATGCTATCTCAAGTAAATGTGTTTTCTCTAATAAAATAGTAATCATGAATAGGGGTTACTCTACTTGCCTATGCTGCAGGAATAGTCGACCAGTTCTGTTACCAGTGGCTACAAGAACGACAAAGTTCTAGCTACTTCTTAATAAACAAGGAAATAAATTCTAATCTAATAAAGTGACTCACTCACCAAGTGAACCCCCTTCAATGAGTGAATAGAAATGCAATCAAGATAAGAGACTGAAACTCAAATTATGCACTCTATTCATTCATGGAGAAAATGTACTTGGAAAGTAAAATAGTATTACAATGTTAAATTTTATTCCAAAAATTATATCCACTAACTCGCGACTCTCAAGAGTTATAAAAGTTGGATTATTTAAAGAGAAACTACACTACTCCCTAAATCTAGGATCACTCCATTAATGAGGATCACTAATGGATACAAAGTTCTCATAACAAAAAATATCGTATAGCAATAGAAAGTCTTCAAGTTCTTCCTAGAATATAGCATGCAGTGGTTCTAGATCTGCGCATGGTGTTTACTCAGGAACTAAATTGACTTTTTCCTTGGTGAAAGTCTTTTGGAACACCCTTCTTCAACCACTTACTTAATTCCTTTATTTATGCTAGCGCTTCTTCAAGCGACAGTTGTCATTGACTCCTTCAATACCACGCTGCTATTCTTGAATGCGCCATGACTTGATTCCTACAAAATGGTTAGCATACACAACTTCTGACACATAAATATATCTTATCATTTAATACTAAGAAAGAAGTGTTAGTTTCCATTTGATACTCTTGCATGAAATTCAGCTACAGGAAGGAAACTACCCATAAACATAGCATAGGAGATAGGATTATTTACTAGCATGCAACTACTTATATCCTGCAACTTCTATCCATCAATTCCAAGAAAAATACATCATGTTCTTACCATCCATTTACCTACTTATGTCTTTACATATATAAAATATATATATAAAGCATAAGTTTCAATTCTTTGTTTTATAAGAAAACTACTGGAAAAGAAAGTAAGAAACATGGAAAAGATGGCCTTTTAAGAGGCTCATCACCCAGTTCTAGTAAAAATTACTTCATGGGACACTGGGATCTAGGATATTAAATGAATTTTTCTCCTTAAATTTACAAACCAAATTCACGTATTATGGACTTTGTTTTGTTTCTAGATCACACTATACTACTCTCTGATAATTATTTCCTAAAAATCCTAACCTCGTAGCTGAACAATATTTATAAATCAAAAAGTAAAAAGGGGAATGCTACAACATCCCCCAAAATTTGAAAACTCTTTCCAATGCCTTTCAAGACTATAATCACCATATTCACAAAATATATTTAAAACAATATCATGACCAAGAAGAAGAAACATAGTTGTGGATGGGTATTATACCATTTTCTTTTCATAATCTAAGCCACTAGAGTGCCACCCTAGATTATCTTTCATCTTAAGAAAAAATCAAAGTGGGGATTAATCTCCAATAATAATATTTTATGATCTTAAAATACAAGCTATATTTAGTGACCTCTAAACATAGAAGCTAGTGGAGATAACATTCCTAACATTTTTCGCAAATAGATACTCCAATGAAATTCTATTTTACTCTAATTTTCTATAGAGATTGAGATAATTTGTATATTGAATCAACTAAAGCCACAATATATAACATAATATTAGATTCACAGTAGAAATAAATATTAACTGGTATCCATCATAGTTGAAGTAGAGATCTCATATGTATTTTTATTGAAGGTTGACCACCTATTGCACCCATTATAGGAATAATATTTAGGCCAAGAGGTAATCAAAGACCATATCAATAGAATATCTAATTTCATATTTTCTGAGTAATAGAGCCAACATGCGAAAAATGGAAAGGGAAAGGGTAATGTAAAATTAGAAAAAATTCAACCAATTTATCATCATAATGAAAAGATACATGAAGTGACAAGTTTTTTCCCAAGTTTTATTCCAAATTACACTTAATAAATCTTCAAACATAATGATAAATTGGGTTCCAATTATGGATTATACATGTTGGAGGAAAAGTAAAACAAAAACATATCAAAACAAGCAAAGTATTTTATAGGATAGAACAATACATTATGAAAAAAGAAAAGGAAGGATAGATTAAGTAAATGCAACCTAATTGTTAACAAAATTGATAAAAATGAAGAGATTCTCTTGAAAAATACCTTGAATACCAGAATGAGCAATGTCCACATTCTATCAAAACTCTAAAAAATGTGCCAAAATGTATGCATCTCTACAAATTTCAATTTTTTCAATTCTTTTTGTTTTTGATTAAGTAAAATAGGTTTTACGGGGTTCCTGAAACTGAAAATGAGTTTAAAAATATAACAATATGCCAAGGTAAAATGAAACAGAGTCTACAAGAAGAACAGGTCAACACAGGGCCAGAACAAAAAACTAACTAAGCTTCTAAAAAGAAAAAAAGCACAGGGACAACGAAAAAGATTAGAGATACTCAAGATATGTCAACCATCAAGGTGGCCACCTTGGCCTCAAGCAGCTTCATACTTGCAGAAGAATCCTTGATCTTCTAGAGATCAATCACCATATCATTATCCTTTATCTTCTTAGCACTGTCTCTAGTCCTCTTGTCGGGACCCTGTTCTGGCTTATTCTCTTTCTCCACACCCGTGTTGGCCATGTCATTCTTTTCACATTTGTCCTCTAGTTTCTCGATGATATCCATAGTGTGTTCTTTGGACGCTTTGAGAATATTATAGCTCTGTTTGGTAATGTATTTTAGGGTGGCTTTCAATTCTTTTTGTTGTTCTTATCTGACATTTTTGTATAATGAACAGTTACATATGTTAGCTAATGTTTTCCATCTTAACCAAATTGAAAGTCATTAGTTTATGAATTTATAGTATTATGCATACATGTGTCAAATATCCTATATTTTTTGATGTTTTTAAAAAGTTAGTATTATCATGTATTGACTAACTAAAGCTTATGCAAACAGAGTTAAACTTCGAAAGAGTAAGTAAAAATTTCTATAATAGAACATGATGAGATTGTGGTAATTTTCAATCCATCAAGCATAAGTTTTTTTAGGTAGTAAAATATCACATGCTAATTTTCTATTTCCAACAATCTTATAGGTACAAATCTTATTTTGCAATCCAAAAGTTTATTTGAGGTTTTAGAAGTTTGAGACTCTAGTTTCTATAAATTTCATATTTACTCACAATAGATACAACAATCATTATTAGAGAATCTCATATTCCCTATTTATTTTTGAATTTTTGTACCATTTCTATTTCATATTTTATAGGATTTCAAAAAGCTAATGCAGGTTTTAAGTTGAGGTATTCACAAGCATCGCTTAGAGGTCATATTATAAAATAACTAGATAGATATGTAAATCAAGAAATAATCCATGAATTTATGTAGTGGAAATTGCTCAGATATGACTAGTAAAGAAACTTGAAAATATATTTCTATATACTTGAAGGATTCAGTCATAAATTAAAATGCTTATTATTTATCATTAATCATTTTATTCAATATTTGTCTATCTTATTGTTCAAATGTTTGACATACAAATCCACTATAAAAAATAATGAGAAAATGAAAATAATAAACTCATAAGAATTATATCTCTTGAAAATTGTGGGAGTTAAATAAGAGGCATATATTTCATAAGAGGCATATATTTCATAACTTTTAAATATCCCAAGTAGAATGAATAACATAAATAATATAAGAAATCCCCAATAACATAATTCACCTTAAATTTGTCTACATACACAAGAAATAAGCAAGTAGAACCATCAATATGTGCATGTAGCATTCATAGATGTCTATTTCAGGGAATATAATATCTTCTTTTAGAACAAGATTAAAATCTAGATGCATTTATAAAATTTCTTTGTATGAGTAAAATATTTAAAAATCACACTCTTGGACAAGGGAAGATTAAAAAAAATTGGTTATTCACATATACATACAACCAAGTGTACCATACATACACGAGTAAGGAGTAAATTATATTCCTACAGGTCTATCTTGGTCATTTACAACACTTTACTTTTCTACCATTTAATGTCAATCATACTATAAACTCTAAAGTAACAAACTTAGGTATGAAAAATAGGAATGACTTATAGTTATAAAGGAAGCAAGTTAAAAACTAAACAAGTTAGGGATTTTTTCTTTTTAGTGATAGAAAATAGAGTAATCTATTATAAAATGAATGCTACAGTTAAAGAACGTTCTTTCAAATTTACTACCAATGAATTTGGAAGATTTTTCCAACTTGCTAGCAGCTATGAAATTGTTGATGCCCTAAAAAGAAACTGAATACAACTTTTTCTATTTATCTCAGTCATTTACAACATTTCTCTAAAATTTCATGGAAATTGTACTCTAGAGTTCTAGCCTCTAAAATAATTAAATTATGTCTAAAAACTTGAAAATTTGAAAGACTTACAGAGGAAGAAAGTTAATGGACAACAAATAAATTTTGAAAGATTTCCCTTTTGATAGAAACGATGAAATTTCCCATGACACAAGAAGAAATTAAAAGAAGGTTTTTATATTTAGTATTTATCAGTTGCATAGCCTGCAAATAATTGTAATTTGAATCCCAAATCCAATATTCTATGAGAAAGTAATTAAAATGTAGATATTGTGCTTTCAAGAAGAATTTTTTTTATATCCATATTGAAAAGTGAATTCCACTACAAATTTTATTGTTTAGATTACTTTTTCAGAGTTGTGTATCAATCAATGAGATACTTACTTTATCATATACATGAATGAAACAATATCCATGTCATGCACATTATGTCCACTCCTTCACCAAACCACCCAGCTTATGAAGTTCAACTTGCAAAAATTCATGTAGCATTAGTTCCCTTTAAAGAAATTTTAAGGAGTAGCAACCTTACTTATGAAACCATAACTACATAAAATTATATTTAAATCTACTATGATAAGTATCTATCACACCAATCATGCCAGTGAAATCCATACTCCCCTATTTTCATAAAATGTCTGTAGAAAGGTGAACATCAAGAAGCATAATGTGCTACATTATAAATATTAAATACATTAACATAGTTTCCAGATTAAAAACTAATCAATTCTAATATATCACATACCTAAGAAAGTAGATTGATTTGTACACTCTTTCCTATAGTGTTGCATGGGACCAATAAATAAATAATTACAAAAGAGCACTATTAAAAATTGGGAGAATGATGTTGGACATATATGACCTTGACAAAGTACTTACTAATAAATAGATACTTCTCTTTACCCCTGTGAAATATTTCATATGTGGGAGATAATTTTAAGTATGAATTCATCTATATCTAGACATCTCTAAATTCCACCTAGATATAATCAAAGACATTTAAAAGAAAACTAGACAAAAAACCTAGAGTTACACTTCACTTTTTTCTATTGGCTATCAAATATCATGGGGTCCATCTAAAATCTCTCAAAAGATTATGAAAATCAAAATCAAAAGCTACTCATTTCATCCAAGAAGAAACAATTAAGGAGATAGTGCTTTCTAGAAAGTGTAACAATATGGGATAGATTGCTAAGGTTCTTGAAAAAGTACAGGTCTTTAGAAGCCTTACATATGAATAAACTTCCTTTTTATTTGTACAAGTTCTACATAAAATGTATCAATATAAGACCTCGAATAGCATACTCAGTGGGTTGACAAGCTCAATAGAGAAACTATTCTATGACAGAAAATAAAATATGAATGATAGAGGCTGAAAACTACATCAAATTGCAAATAGCCCAAGAAAGAAGAAGAAGAAGAACAAATTTCACTGTTCAATAAGAACCATGTAAAATTTTACTATGCAAAAACTATGTACAAAATTTGAGAGGTGAGATACATTGCATGGCTAAGCTATTATCATATATGCTACTAAAATAACTTAATCATTAACTTAAGTCCTTAATTCTTCTTTAAAAGAATGGTAGAATGGTAGTATGTAGTATTATTTAAGAGAAGTATGAAAGAGAAGTTGTGAAATTACAAGTGTCAGCCACTCTGATGAAAGATAGCACCATTCTTGACACTCCTTTATGTCATTTCTATCCCAAAATGCAACTACGGTTATCTATAGGAGAAAGAGTAATTAGATAAATGTCATTAAATGGGTATGTAAAGAGTAAGGAGGAGTTAGGTTTGGCCATTACCACTACATGTTCTATAGTTGGTAAGAAGGTAAGGGAGCCGTAAAAGCTAAGTGTTTGTGCTTATAGATTTATACACTCGTGGGTGTCCCATGACCGCTTAATAATTTATATCCATTGCCCCTCCTTCTAAATAAATGGACCCATTCCATACAAAAAACAATGAGATGTGGAAATTTCTAACCAACTTACAATTTAGAGTACCATTGTTCTTCGTTGTAGGGTTTCTATTTTTGACAATTTTAAAATCATCAAAATCATCAAAGGGAATAATGCTAAAATAACCATTTTATGAGAATAAAATAAATATTTAACATGCCATGATCTCTTTTGTTGTTAGAGAAGTACATGTTAGCATGTAATTACATTCATTTATACAACATACGATCAAGATTTTTCTCAGCAACTTCTTGTCTTCAGCTATCAGAGTAGTGTGTAGTGTGTGTGTTTTATAAGAAATAAATTCTATTGGCAAGCTTCCTAAGGAAATATAGGGATATTTTATGAATACTAACTTTTTTGAATCAAAGTGGATAAGGTTTATATGTAACACCAACATCTGAAATGAATTAATAGAAGCATGAAGTCCAATTCTATTAACCGTATAGAATTACATCAGCAATCTCTCTTAAGCTATGGAAGGAGACTGCAAAGAGTTGTGAGAACCTTTCCAAATCAATTTTAATTGGGTTTACTTGTAATACCCACAGAGAAATTAAAAATACAATCATGGACCCCAAGCTTCTATGCATAACCAATCTTCCATCAGTTTTAAACCTATGGAATTCCATTGCTTCCATCAATTTTATTTCAACCATCTTAAATTCTAATTGGGAGTTTAATTGTATGGATATATCAACATTAAAATTACAGTAAGAGGATGGAGTCAAATTTGGATCTAATATTTTAATATTCATTATAGACCAAGCAACGTATAAGACCTAATATCAAATTTGCAGGAAGTCATCGCTAATGATTGACAATTTTTTCGGGATCAAACAATAGAAGACCTTAAACAAAATCTCATAATTCTTCAGCTTCTAATAGATATATTTCTACAATTTTAAATTTGCATGGTGATTCCATTTCTAATTCAAACTATAGTACATGTGGTGTGAGATGTGTGTGCTAAGGATTGTAATTTTCTCTACACCAAGCAGTACCAGATAACTTACCCAAAACTGTATCAATCACATAAATAGTATACCACCATTTTCACTAAAAATTATGGAGTCAATGGTACCATCAACATATTTAAAATATAGAACAAGAATGGATGCTAATTATAATTTAGGAGAATAGTTTCACTGCTACCATTATCCTTTTAAAGTGGGTTTATCTCTTTCTTTTCTCCACCCATTCCAAAGGATCTTTACCTAGTTAATCTTCATTATCACAATGACAAGAAATTTATAATCAACAATATACTAATTCTTTTAAATGAACCCGGGTAGCAAGATGGTTTTTCCTAGCATATTTCTCTATCTCAAAATTTCCACCTAAAGTTTATAAAATATCTAAACTAAACTAAATAGTTTTATCCTTCTCGAAAAAATCAACCCATGACATACCTCAAAAATGTCAGGTATATACATGTCAATTGTATAGAAATAGAGGCAAGGTGGGCCTTATATTTAACCCTGTCAAGATATTCCATTGGAAAAGTTGCACCATCACATGATAGAACAAAGTTAGCTATAGAAAAGATCTTCCAAAATGAATCAAATTAATTATCATGAAACAACACAAACAATAAATGAGAAGAAAAAAAATGAAATAAGACAAACTGAAAATGAGAAGCAACAATTGAGGAAAGAGAATGTTTGTTATGGACCAAAATTGGGCACCAAATTTGTTAGATATAGTGTCTTCATTTCATAAGAAAATGAAACCTCCAAGGTTGAAGATCTCTGATTGGCTTGATAAATACGTCTCTGTAATTTATTTCCTAAAATCTGACGACACCATGACCTAATACAACATGAGAATGCAAGTATTTATATCTAAACCTAAGAGTACCTATTTCTGTTTTAAATTTTTGAACAAGGAAAAATGTCTATACTACTTGTTGATTTATTACCTGAATCCTTGTGCTGACATCTCCAAGCGATTGACCTCTTGAGCGTCCGAATCAGAAGATTACAATGTTTTTCCTTTAAGACACTTTGGAGAAGACATATTTCCTTCATTATGATAGAGATTTTGTCTAGGTTTTCAAAAATTGGGTGGAAATTTTCTTATTTACAAAAATGCAAAACACTGATGATGTCAAAACCCCTCTTTCTTTATGTGAAGAAAGCATAAGGTTTGAGAAAAACCCTATAACAGATCCATTATTATAATATTTTCCCTCATGAGACCTAATGTGGTGAGGTCTACTACCATCGTTAAAGGAAAATGAGTGTTTACGAACACCTGACCACCTTGGGCTCTGCTTTCTCTCTAAGAGTTTTGAGAAAGAAGGGAAGCGACTCCCAAAATGGCAGAACCATTATTGTTAATTCTTAGCACATAACCAACCCAGTAGCCCCTGTAGAGAAAAAATCATTGAGAGGTGTATCTTTGCATAAATGGACAGGGGATGTGATTTCTGTGAAGCCTATGCTTAAAGTAGGGAAAATAATGGATGAAATTTCTTTCCCGCTCTTGATTTATTTTATTTTAATTTTTTTTTGGTGGGGGGGGGGGGGTGTAGAAATTACTCGTATGACGTTTGGAAGATAAAAATTAACAAAAATACAATTAAAAGGAAAAGAAATGAAAAGTTAAGACAATAATAGAAATTTTTCTTTTAAAAATGTCCTAAAATACTTAACGTTGTAGTAGTGAGATGAGACAGTAAAGATAATGGATCATGAGGAGACTTCCATTGAGTAATTTTCTTCAGGGAGGTATTACCAGATGAAAAAGATATTTCAAGACACCTATGGTGGATAAAAATGGAGGAGGTACATATATAAGAGGTTGAGGGGTGAGGTTGGTAGTGATAGTGGCAATCATGAGGACAGGAGGAAAAAAGGAAAGAAGTGGACTAGATATGTGTGGTAGGAATTCATTAATGAATAAAGTTTTACTATATATGTCTAGAATCTTAGATGAATGCACAAAAATGAGTAACGAATGTGTATAAGACAAAAAAAAAAATTGTGCGAAATTAAGGATGTAGAAATTTGAATAAAATGCTATAGAAACACCTATGTGTTGGAAAGAGACATTGAATATAAGGTGAACTATGATTGTATGTGGTCATTGATTTCAACTATATCATTCCTAGACATGGTATACACATTCACACCATATCTAGAGCCTTTATTGGAAGCCAATTGAAGGTTCAACTACGTATAGGATGAAAACTAGGGTGCACTCATAGGATATATAGAAAGGTTCAGTGAGATCTACAGAGAAAAGGTAAGGTAGATCAAATCTAGGGGAATCATAAGGGATGTGTGAAGATGCTTCACCCAAAAGTTAAAGGTATCATTTTAAGATCCAGTAAGGTTTTGAAGAACTAAGAATCAGTTTTTAGGAGTCAACATTCTTACAAGCTGACATGATGTTAAATATTTGTTATTACATTAGAAATTATAATTGGCATTAAATTTAATAA
Source organism: Thuja plicata (assembly GCA_018584345.1). NCBI lineage: Eukaryota > Viridiplantae > Streptophyta > Pinopsida > Cupressales > Cupressaceae > Thuja > Thuja plicata. Next base: position 3,935,230 of record MU226909.1, read on the forward strand.
TTAAATTGTATATCTAACATATTTATCTAACTAATTCAATATTTTGTGGAGGGAAATAAGATGAATTGAGGGGCTAGCTGACTTATTAAAACATTTTTCATTTCCCAAGAACATTATAGGGCGAGCTAACTTGTTTGATCAAATCTTATGGTGCCAACATATGTAGTAGATTGATTAGGGTTTAAAAAAGTGAAGGAGGTGAAATTAGAAATTTATTTGATGTTTGATAAGTGAAATATAATTGTAGAGTGAGGTTTTGGATATAATCTTAATGATCTAATATCTTAAAATGTGAAGAATAGGACCGTGAATCAGTTTGTTTTGGTTTGTGGATTAGATCAACATTAGAGATTAGATGGAACTATAATTAGAAATTATCATCTATATTATTTTGGTGGTTCAAAAATATGATATCATATTAGTGATCATTTTGTAAGACAATGAGTCTTCCTTAGGGTTGTAGCCAAGGCATCTTACTTTGAGCAGTGAGCTCTAGGCACTAAGCCTGATTGCATGTACAAACTCCATATGTATTTGTAAGACATTATTTTTTACAGTATATTGTTTTTTTGGGTGTCATCACCACCATGGTTTTTCCCCTAACATTATTTCCATGATAAAGATGATTGTGCCATGGTTTTTTTTGCTTATTTGATGTCTTCACATTATATGTTCTTGTATGTTTACTTTTCAAATTGATTAATAGTATATGCTGCAAGATCTTGTAAGTTTAAAATTAGTCTTAACAAGTATTAGAATGATATTGCTAAAAATTTGAACTTATAGAAAACTGATTCACCACCCCCCTCTCTCAATGTTCCTTCACTCTAATAGTTGGTATTAGAGATTTGGTCCCTTGATTAAAGCCTAACATCTTGAAGGTGATCTCTGAAGGAAATATAAAATCTAATTTGCAAAAGAGTCTCATGATAGAACTTGATGATCGAGATCTAACTAAAAGAGAAATGAGAGAATCCTAAGAATTCATTGTAGTGATGAAGATACAGCTCAAGAAAACCAATAAGAGAAGATTAGAACATTTTGAATAGTTGCACCGAAAAAGAATCAGAAAGTTCAGATGATGAATAACTAAACCATGATCTAAAAGATAAAATTATAGAATGTGAAAAAATAAAAAAATGAATGCTAACTTAAAGCATGAGATGGACTCTATAACGATGAAGATGGCTAGGGATATTAAATCTAGGAGTAAAAGTGAAGAAAATATCGAACAATCCTTGAAAGAGAGTGTTGTTGTTTAAAATTTTTATGCTTTGAAAGAAACCAATATACCTTGAGAGTGATGTTAAGAGTGGTTATCTCCAAGTATGAAAGCTCTGCAAGGTAACTAGACCAATTATAGGGATAAGACTTCCCTCTGCACTTTTGACTCTGCAAAACCAAAGCAGGTACACCTAATCCAAATAAAGATCTAACTCTTTACAACTCCTTATAAATCTCAATTTAAACAACAAATAATGATAAGAAAGTACTAAATTCTAACAAGACATTCATTGACTCTCCATTAACATGCAGGACAACAACCAACAACCACAAAACATAAAGGGAACAAAAAATGTATTGGGGTTTAAAATGATGGGCATAATATAGCCAAACCAATTAGACATATATCTCAAAATAATATACTAGTTCCTTGTTAGTGCCTTATCTATTGTGTAACTGCTCAATACAAATACTGGAAACTTAAACCAACCTACTAGCCAAATCCTCATAACCATAAACATAAATATTCCAAATCACACACTGCTTATAATATCTTGATGTAGATAACCAAATGAGCTTATTTTATATTGAAATCATTTTAATTTGATCTTAGATCAAACACTTATGTAATAGAATATATACATAAGAAAGTCTTATGCAATAAGTTAGAAAACTCAAAACAGGGAAAGTAACACAAAGGAGAGATGTGAATATGAGAAAACTTATATTAAGTATGATGAATCAAAGTTTTTGTAACAACATGACAAAGGAGATAGACAATACAATAATATGAAAAATATTATAAGAAATCTCTACTCTATATTAATATAGTCTAAAATTATCTGATATATCCCTGACTAGAATAAGAAAGTAACCTAATGCTCTCTACTTTCCCAATTTTCTAGCCCTTACTAAATGATCCTAAAAATCCCTTTATAGGAAACAAAGATGCAACAAGCTTTAGATCATTTAGGGTTAGGGTTTACAACAATAAATGTAAGCAATTAATTCACCTACTCTATCATCAAGTTTAAAACCTATCTTAATTCCATTCTGTGCAATCTGATGTGATTTGAAGCTACCATACTTCTTGGGAAGCAGACCTCTAGGGTTAAGAAGTCTTACAAATTTGATCATAACCCTAAGATATCATTTCCAATAATAAATGCACCTTGTAGCTATCAAATTTCCGTTCAAAAAAGGCTCTACAGATTTACATACATGACCCAAAAGATTAGATTGAAGCATTTATGTCACTCTGCAACAAAAGTCTCAGTCCACCACAATGAAACTCTAACAAAACATTTAAATATTGAATATTGATTATAATGGTCATAGGTGGCATAGAATAGGGCATTAGTGGTCGATATTTTAATCTTTTCAAAATTTTAAAAGAGATCCGTAGATCTTCTTTAAGTTACCCAGGGACTACAAATATCTCATCAGACAAGTGGCATCACATCGCAATGCCTTTAACATTATTTATTGACCATGTCTACATATAGGAATAGAAATGTTTGTCTGATCAATCATAAAATTGCCTTACCTTTATCTCTGCTTAACCATAATCCCACTGACCTCTACATGGAAAAATACAACTGGCCCTTAGAAATCCCTATTCCTTTCTAACTTGTGCTGACCGGCCCAGACATGTGTCATGCACGCGTGATGCCTTGAGTATTAATCATCAATCATCTCTAACATTAAGGAAAAATCCCACCCATTAGATCTTCTCAAACTATCTTCCTTTAACCTCCTTTGAAAACCTCAAATAGGTGACCTTAGCATAGCTACATGTCAAGCATGCGCATTCCCTTAATGCAACATGATCATATCATCTAGCCTTTGAGGAACAACGTCGGCTATCTGATAAAAAAAACTAAATTGCACATTAACTTATCTTAACTTAACCACGGTCCTATTGCAAGATTTATAAAAAACACAACCTCTGAGTTTCCAAACTCCTAGCCTTACCCATGGTTTATCCCAAGCTTCAGCGATGACCACATATCTTGATCTTTAATCAACGATCAGTGCTAGATCTCACAAGACTTGAATTAACCCTAGGCCTATTGCGAGATTCAAAAACAAGCTTGTATCTCGTGATCTCTACAAAAATTCCTAAACCTTATTCTGATCTTGAGATTAAGAGATAACACATCTCTGAGTCACTAAATCTAAGTTCTGACTCTGGTTTATTCATGAGATTCAGCCCCAGCCCTTGATATGATCTTACATCGACCATTCTCACTGAATCTCCAAATTACTTGAGACTTAATTTCCACCTTACGAGATTAGGAGATAACAAATAAAATTCAATTCATGTCTTTATCATAATATATCCAAATGTTAAGAACTAACTACCAAGTGTTAAGAAATCATGAGATAAAGAAAAGACTAGTCCCTCTAAGGAATAAAAACGTGGCTTTGCCAGATTTCTAAATGAAAAGAGCATATTCCCAGTCATTATGAGATTAAGAGATAAAATTTCCATGGCGAGCCTCCTAACCATGAGGGATATTCAATCCTGATCACAAGATTAAGAAATAAGACTAAAAAGATAAAGTGGGAAATGGGATAATAAGACTTAAGTGGTATGAAAAAAGGTAACCAATAAATATAACATGTCACAAAGACTTGGGGTTTAAGGATATTTTCATCAAAATGAACAAGGGTTTAAGCATAGAGACATTAGGGCTTGAGAGAATAGGGAAAAAAACACTTGGAAAAGCATAGAACCATGAAATATTTTGAGAGTGCTAATAGAGAGATATGAGGAATGCAATATATTTGTTGCAAATTTGTAGGATCCAAACGATCTTGATGTGGAACTAAGAAGTGAACCTGCGATTACAAATGACTATAAATAAAAGTACATGGTCAGATTAGCCAAGCTAGACTCATTGCTTGAAGCCTAGATATAACATGAAGATGAACAAGAATTTAACCACAAGACAACCTAATTCTTAGATGAATGATAGTAAGTGCTTCATCTATTCTAAATTTGGTCATAAAGCTATGCATTGTAGAAATAAGATGAATAAAGGTAATGAATCTTTTATTTGTCAATGTTTCAATTGTAATAATTATAGTCATAAGGCAAGTCGATATAGGAATGTTATAAAGGACTTATTTTCCAATCTAGGTAATATAAAGTGTTATGTATGTAATAGTTTTGGAGACATTTCCAAGTAGTGTACAACAAATAAGAGACCAATGGTTAATCCAAATTATCATAGAAATATTATTAGCTATAGGTGCAACAAATATCATCATTATGCAATAGATTTCCAAACCAATATTAGATAGAATAGAAACTGAGTGAATAAAGGTAGGATAAGAATGTCAAATTCTAAGAAAGAGGAAAAAGGGAAGGATAAAGTATCAGTTGAAGAGGTGTGCAAGAAGATGAAGTAAACATCAGTTAAGAAGAGTCAAATTAAACAATCTAAAAGATTTGTGGTAGGATATGAGGGTACCAATTCCACTAGGAATTGAAGACATGATTTTGGCCTAGGGGGAGTATAACTGCCAAATTGATTGAAACCCCCTTAAAATATTTAGTGCTTGATCCATTCAAGCATGGAGAGTTAGAAAAAGCTAGGGAAGAAATCGTTTAGTCTCCACCAGATGAATTCAACAAGTTTTAAAGATGTGCACCACTAATATAAGGTCTTAGACAGTGACCTAGTGTTCAAATATGAAATAACAATACAACATGTTTATTTTACCACATAATTCAGAAAAGGGTTGGTATGTATAAAAAGGGGAAAATCACCATTCATTTGTCATGAAATGTTCAAGAGAAGAAGAGAAGAGGAGGATCTTAGAGAATTCAAACGCGTTAAGAAGGACTTGTCAATCATTTTCAAGGAAATCCTAACTCTGTAAAAAAGAGGTATTTCACTTGTGTGAATCTTTGTCAATTGAGTAAAATCAAGTTAAAGGGATGGATGCACCATTTAGTTCTGATATAACACAATGACCTCACCACAAGTTTAGAAAGAACCCATATAAATTTGATGAAGTCGACCCTATGAATACATTTTCTTATGTAACCTATGGAGTTCTACATGTTGAGGATGTGAGGGCATATGTGCATTGAAATTTAGAGAATTTAGAAATAAATAGAATCAAGGAATTACACCTCACTAAATTGTTGGAAGATGAAGTTCAAAAAAAAAATTGTGCCCTAGAAGAGAGAAAACTTGTGCAGTTCACATTATTTATAGTTGTTCTTGATGCGGGAGCATCCTGGGTGTAAGGGCAATCTTGCATCACCCAAAAATATTTATGTTTGCTTTTCAATAAGGGCTATCTTGTGCAGATCTGCTATTTATGGAAACTTGCTATTTTTAGTAAGTTGGTCATACGATCTTGGAATGTTCTAATTTCACATGTGGAGGTTCATCTTAGTCTTATCAGCCTACTAGTAAACTTTCATGGCTAGATCAGGTCTAGTTTTGAAGATATTAAAGATTTTTGGTATTGGTAGTAGGGTATAGAAACTTTGAACTCAGTTTTGAATGCTTTAGAGGCCCCGAATGAGGTCAAAAATTTGCGTGACAAGCACTTGCACTAGCCAAGCCTAAAGAGCGCTTTGTGGCCTTTCCAGATTGGGGTCATAATAGTCAATCGGGTCAACTAGCGATGACTTATGGTCTTCGGAAGTTGGGTCACCTGAAATGGCAGAAAATAATTTTTCTTCAAAATTTATGTTCGGGTTTCAAAATTATTTTGAGCTGAATATGATGTAATAAATTGTAAAATAAAATAATTCTAAGTTTGGTCGGCCCTATGGGCTAAATTTCTGGAACCTTCTCGAGCGGTGGAAATTGCCTATATAAAGAAGGCCCATAGTGTTGTCTACGGCAGTTCTGGGTAGTTCGGGGTAGATCTGGGTAATAATTTGAGGATTTCTCCTAAAAAATATTATAAGGGGAATGCCCATGTGGCTTTGCATATTGTAATTCTGAAAGTTTGTAATTCTACATTTGTGGAGATAATAAGAAGCCCATTTTCTGTTCTTGCAAATTGTTGTTGCTTCTCTGTTTCTGTTATGTGTTTGTGGTTTTAAGGGGAGCACCCTTCATCAATTGGTATCAGAGCAGGAGTTTCTGAGTGTGTAAATAGATCACTGACTATGAGGCAATTTGCACCAGGAGCGTGGGTTAGGGTTTTTGTGTAAACAGATGGCCGACTGTGAGGCAGTTTGCACCAGGAGCGTGGTTAGGGTTTTAGCGCGCATTATGAAAATGCCTCCACAAAGGGAACATGGCAGAAGAGCTGGTGTTGTGATGCCTAAGGTTAGAGAGCTCTAGAGACAAGTGCGAGCATTGCAAGAAGAGATTCATAGAGGAATGAATCTTAATGTTAGAAACAAAAGTGAGGATGAAGCCGAAGAAGGAAATGATGATCAAGAAGAAGTTGAAGTTTTGAATCTAGAAGAAGAAAGGCTTCTCTGAGCCATTTACAAGATTGGGAAAAGACCTAAGATTGAGGTTCCTACATTTTCAGGGAATCTTAACATAGAGGAGTTGATTGACTGGATCAATGAATGTGAAGAATATTTTGAGTATGAAGATATTGAGGATCCTAATCGGGTCAAGTTTGTGAAGGCCATATTGAAGGGTCATGCAAAGATCTGGTGGTAGGAGATCCAATTGGAGTGAAATTAAAGAGGAAAAGATAAAATCACAAGATGGGATTGGATGGTGGATAAGTTTAAGTGACAATTCATTCCTGTTGATTATGAGCTTGACCTACTGAAGAAAATGCAAAGTTTGAAGCAAGTAGGAAGATCTGTTCAGGAGTATACAGAGGAGTTCTATAAAATCCTCATCAGAATAGGCCATGTAGAAGCTGATAAGGAGAAAGTTGCCCGTTACCTTAATGGGTTGACGCCAAGCATTCAGGAGGAGTTGAATCTAGTTTGAATGAACAGTATTGAGGAGGCATACCATTTTTCCCTGAAAGTAGAAGAAAAGTTGAACAAGAAGTTTGAGAGCATACAAAATGGAAGAGGTTGTGGTGGAAGATCTGGTGCATAGTCATATGGTGGCCAAAATGAAGATCCAAAAACTAAGGATGAGGCCAGTAGTAGTCAAAATTAGTGAGGAAACAATTCCAATCATTTCCAAGATTAGAATAATAGAGATCAGAACGGAAGAGGAAGAGGAAAAGGATCTAGAAGAGGAGGCTTCTATGGAACATGTTTTCACTGTGGAGAAGAAGGTCATAGGGAATTTGAATGCCCTCAGTGCCAGGGAAGAACAGAAAGGATAAATGAAGGCTAGGCTAGAGTTTCACATGTAGATGAAGATGCCAGATCGTCACATTCTGAAGATGCTGAAAGAGGAGAAACGTTGATTAACAAAAGAGTCTTGCTAAGTGGTGAGAATGAACCTAAACAAAGGAGGAGCCTATTTTGCACCAGGTGCAAGTGTGAGGGTAAGTGTTGTGATGTGATTATTGATAGTGGAAGCACTGACAATTTGGTATCATAAGAGATGGTGACAAAGTCGAAGCTCAAGAGACAGAAACACCAACATCCATATCGGATTGCCTGGGTACAGAATGACCACAAGGTCATGGTCAATGAACAATGCCTCATGAAGTTCAAGATTGGCGGATACCATGATGAGGTACTGTGTGATATCATATCTATGGATGTATGTCATATGTTGTTGGGTAGACCATGGAAGTTTGACAGATGTGCTGTACATGATGGTCATGCAATACCTATTCTATGATAAAGGATGGAGTGCAACATAAGCTAAAGCCATTGAATGACACAGAAGAAAAGGCATGTGGTAGTGCAAGAATAACTTTTATTGATGGAAGAAAGTTCCTAGATGGTATGAGGTATGAGCATGTGTATTTTTCTTTAATTCCAAAAGTTGGTAAGGAGGAAGTAGAAGATGTTCCTGTAGAAGTTGCAGATTTGTTGAATGAGTTTCAGGATATTATATCTGATAATGTGCCTAATGGATTACCACCAGTTAGGAAGATCAGTCATCAGATGGACTTGATTCTAGGAGTGATTTTGCTGAATAAGGTAGCTCACATAATGACACCTACAGAATGTGACGAGTTGAACAGACAAGTACATGAGTTGTTGCAGAAAGGATTGATCCGTGAGAGTCTAAGTCCCTGTGCTGTACCGGTGGTATTAGCACCAAAGAAGAATAGAGAGTGGAGGATGTGTATAGACTCCAGAGAAATAAACATGATCACAATCAAGTACATGTTTCCATTGCCATGAATGGATGTTATTATGGACTGTTTGAGTGGAGCTGTGTATTTCTCAAAGATAGATTTGAAGAGTGGATATCATCAGATTCAAATCAGAGAAGGAGATGAATGGAAGACTGCCTTCAAGACAAAGGAAGGATTGTACGAGTGGTTAGTCATGCCTTTTGGGCTAACCAATGCACCGAGCACTTT